>JAYJLV010000027.1:9065104-9091103 GCA_036873485.1 Torymus texanus | reverse complement strand
ACATTGCGTACACTCAAATTGATTTAAAACCCACACACAGCATGTTACTCATACGTTATAAAGACATTCTTAAACATATACATACATAGATAATCTAAATACATACAAAAATTTTAAATGCTAGTCGTGAAATCAAATCACGCGCTCAGCTGGTAAATAAGTATGAAAGACGCCGCGGCATGGCGCCACGAAACATTGCCCTGCGTATTGCGCCATGATCGCAGACTCAGCTCACCGGTCAGTGTCGGCTGCTCTTAAGGTTAGTTCCGTTGATATAGACATTCACTCAAGTAACGTTGTACCTTGTGTTCGCTCAAAACTTCAACCAACTGAATATTAGATAAGTATACATTTAAATTGAATGAATAAAAATTTTTCTTGTGGTAATTAAAACTTTTCTTCATATATTCAATACATTAAAATATTCTAAAGATCACAAGAAACGTACATATAAAATGAAAATAGTAATTCAAAACCTATTTAAATATTATAAAAGCAAATTATATAAAGAAAAATAAAAAATCTCTAATGTATTGAATATATGAAGAAAAGTTTATTGTGTCAACTGATTTAAAATGATTATTTTTTACAGAAATTTGTACCTGCTCAACCAAGATTTTTAATTACTTACTACTGCCTCTACTGTTTGGCAGCTTAAGTTTGTACGTGCTGATGCAGAACACTGGTAAGTTATACCTTTTGTGATATTAATACAACATCATTGACAATTAAGCTAAAAACTATACTTTTTAATTTTTAGAGAAGCGAAAGGAGTACGAAAGAAAAGAGGAAGCATTTTAGTGACTTCATCTTTAAAGCTGTTTTCTATATAATGTCAAAATTTAGGCTTTGGCGTAGCCTACAGGTCCACGGAGGTGATGGATTTTAATCTATTTCGGCTTAAATTATTGGTATTTTATGTAGTTTAGGGCTGAAGAGTTGTACGAATCAAATTTATTTGAGTAAATAATTTTTTATAGCCAAAAATGCTTAAAAATCATAGTTTTGAATTTTTTATGACTTTTAAGCAGTTTTTGTCTGAGAAAATTTATTTCCTCAAATAATTTTGATACGTAAAACTCTTCAACCCTAAACTACATAAAATACCAATAATTCAGGCCCAACCGGATTAAAATTCATCACCTCCATGGACGTGTAGGTTACACCCAAGCCTAAATTTTGATATGTTCATATATTGGGACAATGTGGGTCTAGAACTTTCAATTATTCTTATTACATTATAAATGTAACATACTTTTAGAACATTAGTTTAAAATTTTATTAGTAATTCAAATTTCTTTTTTGCAGATCATTTTGATGGGATGGATTTAAAGGTGTCCCCCCTCCTTAATACCGTACTGTTCTTTCATCCACAAAGCGTTCGAATCTTTAATGCAGGTTGATTCTATTTATATTGATTTTTCGAAAGCATTTGATTCTGTCAATATTAATCGTTTACTCGACAAACTCTGGAGCTTTGGCATTACAGGGACCTTACACAACTGGTTTGAATCATTTCTGCATAACAGAAAACAGTCAGCCCGTTATGGCGACGCCAAATCCAGTTTTGTTAATGTACTGCCTGGTGTGCCCCAAGGCTCTCACATTGGCACAATTTTATTTTTAAATTACATTAAAGACTTTACCGAATGTGTGGAATTTGTTAACGTGCTTTGTTATGCTGATGACGTTAAACTTTTTGCGAAAATTAACAACCCAATCGAGGCGTCAAGATTGCAAAAAGACTAACGAGCATTACATCTTGGTCACGTTCAAACGGACTTAAAATTGATATAAGCAAAACTTCGGTATTTGTTTTTGCAGAAGAGAAACTTTTATAAATTACGATTACAAATTGTATAATAATAGTATAGACAGGGTATACAATAGTCGTGACCTTGGTGTAATTTTCGACGCAACACTATCATTCTCAGATCATATTTCTGCCGTAGTTAATAAGTCAATACGTAGTCTAGGTTTTTTAAAGCGCTCTATAACCGACTTCCATAATACCGACACCCTTATCTTTCTATACAAACAGCTTCTTTTACCGCACATAAAGTATTGTTCTACAGTCTGGTTACCTCACACCGCTCGCGCCTTTTGCCATTTAGCTTCTGTCCAATAAAAATTTTTACGTTATTTAACTTTTAAAGTTCATACCCCCATGAGTTATCTTGAGCACGATATTGAACCAGCGCTACGGAAGTTCAACTTGCTCAGCATAACATCCTCATTAAGATATTATGATTTACTTTTCTGTTTTAAATTAATGCACAATATGATTCCGTGCCACGATTTAGTGAATGCACTAACTATTAGACTATCATTGTACAATATCCAATATCAACGAATTATTCAGGAACGGCAATGTAAAACCAACAGCTACTTTTATACGCCGATCCCCCGCTAAATTCGCCTATGGAACGATCTTCCAACTGATTACCGGGCCGTCATTTCTATCGGTGCTTTTAAACAACATGTAAAACGGCTACTAGCAACTGATATCTTACTTTAGTTATGTTTTTACTTTTATTTAAGATTATTTAACTGTATATTTGTATATATTGATACTTATATGTAATAGGGCTCACAGCCCGTAAAATAAATAAAGAAACAAACAAACAAATACCGAATCGAGAAAGAAGAGGGAAATCGTGCACGGAGCACGATTTCTCGGTTATTCCGTATTAAGCAGTAGCCGTAAGCACACGTGCATACGAGTAGAGGAAGTAGACGTATAGAGAGTGAGTAAGTAAAGAGGAGTTAGGTAGTCAAGAGTGTAGAGAAATAGAGAGAATTGAAGAAAAGTACAGTGAGAGAGAGTGAGGAGTGTAGAGGAGACCGCCGTGTGAGAAAGGAGAGAACAGAGAAGAGTGGAAAGAAGCGACCGCCAAGACAGGAGGACGGTAAGCGGTAAGCGTTTGAGTGACTTTCATCGGGTGGCGAATACCTTCCACCCTCGACCCAATTATAATATTATTTGGTATTACATTTTTCGTTCGCGTGCGTTCGTCTCTCTCTCTCTCTCTCTCTCTCTCTCTCTCTCGCAAGTGCGCGTAATGCGAGCGCGTTTCGGCCAGTGCGGGGCCATTATTTTCGGTACCGCCCACGTAGAAAAAGCAATCGCGTAGTGTTACAACGTGAGGAGAAGAAATTGAGTAAAGTATTGAAACGCATCGGAATCTTTACGTTTACTTTCATGTTGTGTGTGGTTTACCTTTTCCTTGGTGTTGTGTACATTTTCGAGCCCGTGTCGTACATTATCGTTTTTCGTGTTTACTGGACGTAGTCGCCGAGGGTCTGCGACCGCTCCAGGTCTTCACACCACAGCCCACGCCCGAGAGTTTCTAGGAGTCCCTGCGCCGCCAGCTGCCGAGCAGAGGAAAGGGAGAGAGAACAATTCGGTAATATAAATATAAATTCGGTCACGCGAAATAGTTAAACTGAATAGTGAGCACGAGGTTTTTCTGTTGGGGTTTTGTGAGATATAGGCCATGTAGAGTACGTGAAGTATCAGTTCGAGCGATACCTTAGCCCTCAGAGCGAGATTTTGCGTGGACAGAAATGGCACCAGCAACATGGGGCCGGCACTAAACTCACCGATCCCGAACGAAAAGTGATACAGTCGAAATCGAGAACAACGCGAAGCTAGCGCATGCGAGAGAAAGATTTTGTAAGTCGAGTCGATTCCCATCCGTCATACTTAAAAAACATATATTTCAATTATTTATATACTTGTATATAGAGTTAATTATTCAAGTAAAATTATTTGGTACTTGCGCGTGAGGAGAGTGGGGAGATAACGAGTCTCTAGATTACCCGGCAGTGAACAGACTACTTTGCTCAGCCATTTTGGAAAGCGAAGCCTCAAATCCGGCTGTAGTCAGGCAGTGATACAACCGCCCGGTAAGACGTATTTTTGCAAACTCGGAAATTTGTTCAACGGCGTTCAACGTGTTTCACTACTACCGCCCGTATTACGCGGAGAATACAATTTTAAAATTTATTTGGCATTCAGTTCGAGGATTTTTGGTAGAAGTGTGGTTGTTGTAAGTATTTATTAGTTTTTCGTACGTTGTTCACGCTTTATCGCCCATTTTAGGTAGAGAGTAAAGGTATCACCAGATTAAATTTATATTCACATATACTATATGAGTATTCAATTATTTGTCAATATTTATTTATTATTGAAACCTCAAATCCACCGCCCGGTGAGACACGATCGACGACGTACGACCCATTGTAATAAATTCGAATTTTGGCTTTTCGTCCTCGCGAAATCCTCCAAGCAAAATTGAGGCGCTTGCAAGTCTGCCATCTCCGGTTGCGTTTTATTTACTTAGAGAATTGTTAGATTTAGTTGCGTAGGGATTTAGATAGAAGTAATAGCAAATGTTAGGATTCAAGTTAGAAGATCAACCAAGAAGAAATCATCATGGATACTGCCAACCATCGAAGCCAAATGAAGCGGCTAATGAAAATTCGAGAAATTACAGCGATGAGTCTCGAAATCTTGCATTTGAATCCCAGCCATCTGAAGGAGAAGTTGAGGGCGAAGCAGTTAACACACGGGAAGAGACATCAGCAAACGACAAGATAAACTGCTGTGTGCTAGCATTCGAGAAGCAGAACTTAACAAAGCGGAGCTATCGTGGTATGAAGACGACGACCGTCGGAGAGCAAGTCAGGCTAGCGAGACGACGAGCGAAGAAGAGAGTGCGGCGTTGCAGAAGCCTCAGAAGCGGCGAGGTAGAAGGCCCAAGGTGCCCAAGGCAGTGGTGAAGGATAGTGCGTTCACGGCGGACGATGGAGCCAGAATAAGTTCGCGTCTGAGCAAAATGGAATATCACGACACCCGGAGAGCAATGGAGCCTGTCACATCGACTTCTGCTGTGTGTGTAAGGGGAAATCCGACCGCCAGTTATTAGATGGCCTTACCGCCCCAGCTCGAGATAGCCACCGTTAGTGATGCAAAAACCTCATCGATAACATCTTTGCCAATCACCACAACGCCTCAGAAAAGCGATTCAAACCCCTTGCAAGGGTTACCTCACTGTATAAGCGTCGCCCCGGAATTGCAGGAGTATTGGACTAGCAAATCAAAGCGATGGCAGCTGAGTGGGCTGGGAGTGCAGTACGTGCCGACAATCGCTACATCTCGGAGAGGAAAGGACACCGACATGAGACTAGGTCATGGAGTATCCTCGACACAACGATCGCCGTTGACGATACGGTCCACGGCTCTAGCTGCAACACCAGCCTAGTCAAGTCATCAAACGCAAAAGCCGATGAAGGTTCCCAGACACGTAACCTTATCCATTCATGAGGGCCTGTATACAGATGAGTGGAAGAATGGAGAGGGTAGCTCGAGCGAAGATAAAGAGGTAGACGCGTATATTAGCGCGAGGCTTACACACATCGTCACATGGCTTGCAAGGTCGAAGCCACGAGAAGGCAAGCATCCCGAGGAGAACGATGTGCAAGCACCAAAATCAAATATCTCGCGACCTATCAAACATAGACAAACGATTCCAAGAGCATTTTAAAGTTCAGTTAATGATGATTAGAGGAAAATTACTCCCAGTGACTAAACTTTTGACCTTCAAATTGAAGGTTAAATTTCCAATTTTTTTTACAAAAAATGCTTTACCCACGATTTAACCGTAACTACCGGATTATTATTTTAAAAGTAACCTGGCAGTCTTATGCCTGCCAAAAAAGGAATGAAAATATGTCATGGAAATTTTTTTTTGCTTAGAGGTTCAAAAACTACACAGGGTCAAAGTACCACCTAGCAGTTTTATAAATTTGTTGGAAATTATAGTCTCATACAGGTGTATGCGCTCTTGGCGAAATGTGTTATTGCGACTTAGGAAACGACCTTGACGGAATTATCAAGGTCATTCTAAGATCAAAATTTCTTTTGAATCAGAAATTAGTTTAAAGGTCAATGTTAAATCAACATTTGCAAGTAGTTCTACACGGATAAAAGTTGTGAAACAAACTTTTGCTTCTCTCTCTCTCTATATATACATAGCGTCCTCCGTAGGATGGCCTCCAATTAAAAAACTTCCGAAACAAAAGTTGTAGGGTATGGAGGGGGCCAACTGATGATGACCTTGACCATGACATTGAGGACAAGGATCAAGGTCATTTGAAGGTCAAATTGGTTTTCCCAAATGAGAACTCCTATTTTTCATTTCATATTCTGAAAGAGCGGAAAATTTTACGTTCAGATACGACCTTGGGTCAAGGTCATGATCAAGATCTAAGTCAATCAATGCATCCGTACATTTCGAAAACTTTTCAAACTAGACAAAAGTATTAAATACAAAATTTGTATTGTTTGGAGAGTGCTAACTGATGGTCATCTTGACCATGACCTTGAGGTCAAGGATGAAGGTCATATGAAGGCCAAATCAATTTTTTCAATTTGGCACTCTCACTTTTAACTTCAGATATCACCTTGGGTCAAGCTCACCATCAGTTGGCCTCCTCCGAATCATAGAAATTTTGCACTTAATGTTTCTTTCCAGTTTGCGAACTTTTCGAAATGTTTGAATGCGTTGATCGTTTTAGATATTGACCATGAACTTGATCATGACCTTCAGGTTGATTGTCAAGGTCAAATCGCAGTAAGCTTCAGTTTTTTTAATGGGATCGCAAATTTTTTATTATGGATTCGTATTCTTCGTAAAAGAATACATAATTTTCGTTTATAACATGTTTTTTGAAGTGCCCCTCTCTCTTGATAATAGATAAATTTTTGGGAAATCAATATCAAATATTCATTTGAGCCGTAAATTTTTATTTCTGTTTCTGGTGTGATTCGGAACAAGTCTACAAAGTTTTGGCCAAATCGGCAAGTAATACTTCGCTAGGGTTACTTGTGAGAAAGGTGACTCGAGAAGAGTCCTTCTCAGAATAGTTCACGTGTAACTTTTGTACTGGCTGGTGACTCGAAGGGACCAAATATGCCGGATTATTCGAGAAATGAAATCGTTGATATTCTGTTGTCTCTTGGGGCATCTCAAGGCCGATCTCGTGCTGCGGCAAGGTATTGCCGTCGTACTTATCCAGGGAGGCTTCACTACCCAGACCACGTGAGAATCCGAAGCATTGAACAAAGAGAGAGACATTGACCACCAATACGTAGAAATCGTCGTCGCATTATGGTACTGAACTATGATGACCCACGAATTCTCGTCGTTTTGGCAATGGTTGATTTGGATCATCATATTTCTTTGCACGACATTCAGAGACGTACTGGAATCCCGAAGATTTCCATCGCAGACTCAACTTCTGCAATTGAGCACAAGCGAGAATCCGTGAAGATCCTGAATTTTTTATATACGTAATATTTTCAGATGAGGCTACATTCCACGGTAACGGGCAACTCAATCGGCATAACAGCCATTATTGGTCTGTCCATAACCCTAATTGGATACGTTATTATGACAATACCAATTATGAACGGATATCTTATTGGCCCTTATTTTTTCGATGGGAATGTCAATGGTGGAACGTATCTGGTTTTTCGGCAGAATGAGTTACCAGAATTATTGACAAATGTGGACTGACAAACAAGACGCCGATTATGGCTACAATAAGATGGTGCACCGTATCATCGCTCACTAATGTTTCGTCGATTCCTGAACCAACGATATCGAGGACGATGGATAGGCATTGGTAGTAACACTACAGAGTGGTGTCCAAGATCACCGGATCTGACAAGTCTAGATTTCTTTTTATGGGGCTACTTAAAAAATGTTGTTTATGCACAACAACTAATGACAAGGCAAGATATGATGCAACGCATCACACAAGTTTGTGGAGCCATTCCGCGTCTCATTCTGTTGTCCACAGTTGAAAACTTTGAACATAGAATTCAAAATTGCATAAACTTGAACGGGGGTATTTTTGAACATCTGATGAAGTACATGCTTTTGTTTCAACTTTAACTAATAACTCTCTGGGTAGTCAATGTCTTGCCTTGATCGTCTGGACATTTCCACCTTGCCTTCATTGGCTAGGTAATCAATACCTTGCTTTCATTAGCCGGGTAGTCAATGTTTTGCCTTGATCGGCTGGACATTAAATGCAAAATTTGGATGATTCCGAGGAGGCGAACTGATGGTGACCTTGGCACAAGGTCATACCTGAATGTGAAATACCCCTTTTTTTTAGATTATGAAGTGTAAAATAGGGGTTCCCATTTAAAAAAATCGATTTGGCCTCCAGATGGCCTTGATCCTTGATCTCAAGGTCATGGCTAAGGTCACCATCAGTCGGCCCTCTCCGTACCCTACAACTATTGTTTCGAAAGTTTTTTAATTGGAAGCCATCCTACAGTGTTATCCAAGTGGTTTGTTTAAAATGGGACACAGGGTATATGTGTATATATATATATATATATATATATATATATATATATATGTATGTATGCATGTATACGTATAGAGCACGGACTACTCACGTAGGCAAGCGCGTTAACGTTCGCCCGCGCGCGTATATCGGGCAGAGCGAGCGAGCGAAGCCCGACGCGCCAAATGAAAATGCCGAAGGACAATGGAAATACTAATGATTGATTGGATACGAAAAAGAATTATAATTGAAAAAAACGTGCGCGCGGAGAGTGCGCGCGGGGCCGGCCGCTCGCGAAAAAAAAGCGACGACTACGACGACGACGACGACGAGTATACGCTCGCGCTCTCGTGTGCTCGGCTGATGGGTGGAGGGTGGGGAGTACTGCGAGCAGAGGTGGAGGTGGAGGAGGTGGCGGAGGAAGAGGAGGAGAGAGCACGAACTATTGGGAATAATATATCAATACCCATCGAAGCCACGCATACGAATGCGAGAGAACGGCGGCGGGGTGCGCGCGCCCGCTTGGCATGGGTGGGGGTGCGGCGGAGAGCGAGAGAGAAAGAGAGAGAGAGAGAGAGAGAGCAAAGGGGTGGACGCGAGGCAATGGTTTGCGGATGAAACGGCGAGATGAAGCGCGCGGGGAAAGGGTCGCGTCGTCCGTTCTCTCGCTCTCTCTCTCTCACTCTTGCGTGTGGAGTAGAGAAGAGTATAGAGGCGAGGAAAAAAAAGGCGGGTAGTGGCGGCGGCGGCAGCACCACCACCACCAGCGGCAGCGGCCAGTGGTGGTGGTGGCGGCGGTGTAGCGGCGGCGCGTTGCTGGTGTGTTTGGAAAGAGTAAAAAATATTACACCCACCCCTTTTTTTTTCTCGCGCGCGCTCTCGCGTTCTCTCTCTCTCTGTCCCTCTCGCTCGCTTGCTCGCTCGTTCGGGCATCGACGCGCACCAATACAGGGCTTTGCGCGCGCGCGATATGCAGGCGAAAAGTAGTGGTGGTGTACAAAAGAACGGCCCCTGTGCCGGCGAAGCCGCTGCCGTTGCCGCTGCTGGCAGCGGCCTATTCGCGAGAGCAGGCAAAAAATATATCTACAAGTCGCTTGTGTGTCAATATCTGTACGATTTCGCGTGCGACTAATGCACGTGAAAAACGTTACAGGCAAGCGAGCGAGCGCTCTCGAGCGCTAAGGTAACGGATGATCTCGTTTGTTTTCCTTTTTCCCCTCAGCAGCGCTCCTATATATGTGTATATATATACGCGAGAGTGTGTGATGGGTTTGGATAGAGGTGGAGAGCGCGTATGTAGATGTTTTTGTTTTGCGCCCCCGCCGTGAAAGGTATTGAAAAGTCGAATAGGGTTTATGGGAGGACTTTAAGAGATATACGTTGTTTTGTTTATCGTCACGTTTGGAATTTGTTGCGAAAACGTACAAGTTATTCTTTTTTTTTTTACAAGCGCCCGAGCCGCCAACGAGAAAAAGGATTCATTGCATTACACGAGAATCGTCGAGTTTGCAATTTTCATTCATGATGGAAAAATTATTAGAGGATCTGTATTTTTTTTTATTTTGTAAAGATGTAGAAAAATTCATAAATGATTTTTTTTAGTTCTATAAGTTCTTAATCAAGGCGTATTTGTATCTCATTGTTTGAACATATGTTATTATATGATCAGTTAATGCTCCAAGAGAATATTAGAACTTGTGTTTAAATACATTATATTTTTTATTCATGTTTAAAATATTTATATTATGTTTGTCATCAGCCGTTCTCTATATTATTCTGAATTAAAAGTAATGATAATCGCACTTGACCACTAAATACACTTTGTGTTCGACCCCTTAAATAAGATTCCAAGATAAGAAGTGGTTCCGCAGATCTATAATGTTTTTATTTTTTGTGATATTTAAGGTACAAATTTCTTGAGATATCTTGAAAAATTCAACACAAATAAATCTTTTACTCATTTTTTCAACAATGTATCATTGATTGTACCTTTAAAGATCAATTTTTAATCATAGCGCTTAAATTTCTTTTATTCTAAGATTCTAATGCGTAAATTCTGTAGCCCTTAAAGGAGGATGCTACAACTATGTAGTAAATAAAAGAACGCAAAGGAATTCATTGCTATTGTGTTAAGCTTGTCAAACTATGAGATTTGAAAAAAAAAAAAAAATTAATTTGGGGAAATGAAGGAAAAGTTGAAAAATTAAGAATGAAATTTGCTAAAGAAGTAGATAAATTAAAATTTCGTGCGAAATTCAGTAGTAAAAAATGTAAAGAAAAGCTGTATAAATATTTCTCCATTTGTACGCAAGTAAATTCATATTCAGATGATTAAGATTGCATGGATTCTGTAAACTCCTATGAGTTTTATGTTTTCTTTAATGATCCCATATTAATATTTACTTGTGGTAGTCATAAGCATCCTTCATTAATATCTTTATTTCTATTTTAAATTTACATATTTAGATATCGGAGAAAAAAATTGTAGAAGGATGATTCCAAGTTTGTCTACGTTATTAAGATAAAGTACTGATTTTGTTAAAAAAAATAATAAGAAAATAGTATATATAGTGTATCTAAGGCATGAAGTGGGCCTTTTTAGACCAAGTGTCGAGTTTGCAGTACGAGTCGAAGGTGAGCTAGCACGAGCCGAAGGCGAATGCATTTTACGAACCAAAGACGAGTACTGCAAATATACGCGGTCAAAAGGCTCACGGCCCTAGGTGCACACCATATTTTTCATGACACATGTATTGATTTTCGGGGTTTTTAAGACTGAAAAGAAAGCCTAAATTGATTTTTTGTAGTTGTACCACAATTAAGATTAAATAAATAAAAATTAATTCAATTTTCTTGTTTTTGTTAAAATTGGATACATATTTAATTTAAAAAATGCGTTAAAAAACATGCACGTACAAAGTTATGGAGGATTATGTTTCATTGTTACAATTTTACGCAGTTTTAGAGTAGTGGGCGCGAATTAACTTTTTTCCGTGGGTCAAGAAAAGTCATTTTACGACCTCTTTTTAGACCGAGAAATCGCGAAAATCGTGCACGTGTTACAAAAAATTAGTTTTTACTTAGTTTTTCAAAAATATCTCAAAATCTTAGATATCATTAAATTTAGACCAAGTATGATCTCGAAAGCATGTTTAGAGAATTAAATATACAGAGATCTGGTAGTCTAGTCTCTTAAACATACCACACAAACTAAAAATTCAAATAAAGTAATGATAAATACAGTGAAAGTACCTACATAAGAAGTAGAAGAAACCCGGGCAAAAGGGTCATGCTGGAAAAACGGACAGTGGCTATATCTAGTATATTATTTATTTACAGTATTGAAATCATGATGATAAGTGCTAAATATTACACTAGTATCTAATTTTCAGTTAACTTTGGTTAATCGAGATGGTATCATGGTTACAATAAACAATAACAAGTTTTTCGGAGTTACGCTATGATTTCACTGAGCTTAAAATGACTACTTGAACTTTGTATCTGGCCCAAGTAGTCTAAAGCCAGACACCTCTGCTTTCGAACATTAGACAGTGCGTACTAGCAGAGTGAATGCCGCGGCGTACGTGCCACTTGCAAAACACGTGAGATTTACACTTTTAGATGGGTGCCGGATAGGGATGCCAACTATCCGAGTCTTTTGATATCCGGATACCCGAGATATGAATAGATTCGAACTTCAGATTCGTTGGATCCGGATCCTACGGATAAAAGATCTGAGTTTAAAGTGACTTTTGTGGAAGGAATTTTAATATTTTATTGTAATATTTAATCCATTTTTTTTCAATTATTATCTATCAACGTTTTATTTCAGTAAATCATAGAAAAATGGTTATCCTGATCTCTTATCCGTACTCGCATAGCATTTTCCAGTAAAAATTACCATGAAATTCACGGAAATCGAAGACCAACCGTCTTTTCTGGAAATTATTACGTGTATTTCCTATAATTATTGATGTAACGTTAGAAAAATTTACTAACTCTATGTTAATTTTTACCAGAGCACTCGGTAAATTTTGCCTTTAGCAAATTTTGCAGCGAAAGTAATATAAAATTATAGGGACTCATGGAATTTTTTACCATGCTGTCACGGTAATTTTTACTGCTCATTAGTACAAATTTTACCTTGATATGAAGGGAATATTGGGAGCGCACGTCGGTGGCGCTGCTGACACCATCGTCGACTTGTATGTTTTGAATGTGTATATAACCTATAAATGCAGATCATTGACTTTACAATAAATTCGTTGTTATATCTTTTTTTTTTGGCAAATAAAAGGTAAAATAATGCTTTAGAACACTTAAATTTTGAATAATACTCAAAGACAATGGAATAAGCATGACAATCACGGAAAATTTCCCTATGCGCAACCATACAAAGTTCCGGAACGCTCTAGTGTTCCACAGTTACCATACTTACCGGAACTTTTTCCCGGTAATTTCACGGTAGTTTTTACGGAAAAATTCTATCCGTGTAGGAACCGGATACGAGATCGGCTGGATCGGGTTCCTTCCGAGTATCCAGATCCTACGAGACTCAGATTCGGATCTATACGGATTTCAAGAACCGAATCTCCAAAATATTTGAAAATGTGAATCAAATTGGCATTCCTAGTTCTGAACCGCCGATGAAGCATAATAACTCTTTCGAAAATTGTCAGAGGTGTCTAGCCTAGGGGTCGAACGTGGATCTCCCTGATGGAATACCAAGATCTTACCCATGGCTCTATTAACGATTTTCATATCATATGTGCTTTAAGAATTTATTGTTTATAATAAAAAAATTAATGTATATTGTATATATTTATATAAAGTATTTGGTTGTTAGCACCACGAACGACATTCTGAGCAAAAATATTGCATTAAAACATAATGTAATTCAAATTTTCTATCTTTTGTTTATAAACTTATAATTATTGTTAATAAAAGCACTTGAACATCTCTGTAAAATCGGTCGAAAAAGCCAGTATAATGAATTCCTAAGAAAGGTATCATCTGTCATGAAAAACTACAATGAGTCCATCACTGTAGTTTTGACAGATTATAGTGTACCTAACAACGAAATAGAGAAAGTAATATATCAACTGTTACTGCCAGAATTATAGCATTTTAATTCCTTTGGAACACGTTTATTTTGACCGGCGATTTTGCAGAGTCGCCAAAACAAAGTGTCATTCTTTTTGATTAAAATTACACAGACACACAAAATAAAGAAAGTTGTTTGAGAGATGTCTTAGACACGATTATTGAATCCAAATATGACACAATTTTAGTATTGCTGATAAAGATTTCATGATATCGCTCACTCTAAAAGTTTTTTGATACATTCACAAATAACCAAGTCAAAAATTTTTGTTTAATCAATGTTATTATTCAGTACTTGTCATCGCTATAAAATCGATGTTGAATTATCTAAATACGGATGGACATCTGTACGAATATGCAAAAAGTCGAGAGGTAGTGGCTGTGGCTAGTTGGTATACCTCCGACTCGTGAGTTGGTGTCCCTGATTGCGAGTGAGAATTCGCAAATAAATAAATAAATGACAGACAACTCGATGAAAAAAGCATGACTTGGTGTAGAATAGAATCCTGGGATTTCCGTTTTCGCAACAGATTTTCTGTCCGCTGAGTTACTGATGCTTGTGCGCGTCTTGGTCCACTCATCTTCATGTCCCTAGATGAGACTCAATCGATCTCGTTACGTTATGGGTACATGCATGCGTACTATGCATACGTAACATTCCTGAAAGAAGGAAAAAATCGTATTCATATAAATTTTTCGTTGATTGTTTCATGAAGTACAAAAATCGTATTTAGATAATTCAAAATGGATTATGTATAAAAGATGACTAGAACTCGATAATACCATTGATTAAATGATTAAACAAAAAATGTTCACTTTGTTATGAATATATCTCAAAATTTTCAGATTGTGCGATATCTCAAAGTGCTTATTGAACAGTTTTGAAATTGAGGTCATTTATTTATTTTTTTTCACTTTCAAAAAGGCCTAAAGGGAGGAAAGTTGACTTTTTCTAGTGGAGATGATGATCTAGCATCAGTGATATACACGAGTGCTCAAAATCATCATTCGAGTCTGAAAAAATCAATCGCTCTCTTGTTACACATACTACTTTTTTTAATAAGTGTAAGAATAGGACCATTTTTGCATGAAAAGTGGATGGGACATCGGGTATATCGAGTCATCATAATGGGAGACTATGTTGTCTTCTTCACACCGTAGCGGGAGGAAAAGTCCTTCGCTCAAAATACTCGATTTTTCATTCACTTTTTTTGCAAGAAAAGGGCCTTGTTCATGCAAGTTTAAAAAAAAAATTTTTGGTTCTTTTCGAGACGTAAGAGGGAAATGATTTTGGGAATAGCTCATATGCATGTTATTTATTTATGCATATTAAAATTCATATATTTATGTATGTTTGTCAACTTCGTTTCTATATACAAAATTAAAATATATTTTAATTTTACTTTGTTTCATTATAAAAATTTTTTTATTTTTCCCTTGATATATCCGTTTACTCGGGCCACTCTGTAATTAAATAAATAATAGCAGTAATTTCATGAAATCCTAATAACACGTTATTAATTTTTGTCATTTCATTTTAGTATTTGTCGATAACAGCAAACGGCCAGAAAAACTACCATTAAAAATCTAAAGTCAGAATAAAAACACTAGTTTTCTATTATTCGGATCCAGATTCAAAAACATTCAGGTTTACCTATAGAAAAAATTTCAACACTTTAAAAAAAAGCCGATCCCTTTTCTGACAAACAATATTCCCCAAAAATTGAAAAAGTGTCTCCAACCAACTCACCCAGTCACGCGGCAAGCCGCAAAGAAAAAGATGAATAAGACTCGCCGCTCTCCGCTTGATCACTTTATCGTATTTACAAAGACGGCTGTGCTTTTATAGCGGTTAACGTTATTTTCAGAAAACACGCGATTTGGCGCGGATCTGGCACCTACGTGACGTTGACTGCGGGCGATGAGCGGGAACAAACGAAGAGGCGAACACGCGCGCGCGCGCGCGTGGGGTGGCAACACAACCGAGAGAGAGAGAGAAAGAGAGAACGACGCGAGACAGGGAAAAGAGGGAAAAGCGTTTAGCATTTGAAAAAAGCTCTCTCTCCCTCTCCCTGACTATGCGGTAGAGGCGGCGACGAGTGTATCTCGGATCCCCGAATCCATGCGCGCGCGTGCGCCCGCGCTCTCGCACTCACCCCCCGCTCTTCCAGACGTACAAACAAAAGAGAACATTTAGCATTAAAAAAGCACCGGGCGCGCAGAACAGAGCGAGAGAGAGAGAGATGAAGAGAACGGAAGAGAGAGAGAGAGAGAGAGGGTCGGTGTGGCGCCGGCAGCGGCGTTTCCAGTGGCAGTTACTCTCTCTCATCACTTTATGCGTATGGTCAGGACACACACACGCGCGCGAGCTCTTCCCCTCTCTCTTTCTCGGCTAAAATCGAGCGCGAGGCTTTATATATATATGCATATATATGTGTGTATATGCACATTCAGCGACGGGGGGTAGGACACACGGGTGTATATATGATGCCTTCATCGCCGCAAACGGCAAACTCAAGGTTATATAGCTATATCCGCCGCCTCTGCTATACTGTATCTCTATATATGTATATATATACTGTGGTAGTAGTGGTGGTGGCGCGCTTCTGAAACGCGGTTCCGGCTTTAGAGACAGCCGCGCGAGCGACAGAGGCGGGCGCGAACTAATTCGCACGCATCCATCAGACAAACGCATTCCGGTGTTTTCAAGATACACCGGACCTCTTCTCTCTCTCTCTCTCTCTCTCTCTTTCTATCACCCCCTGAAGCGCACGCGCGCGCTTGTTTGTCGAAATAAACTGTCTTTGTTTGATGCTATACGCAATACGCTTTTTGGGGAGAGGATATACGTTTGTATATTTCTGCAAGCGTTCCGAATAACGAGTGACAAATATGTCTTATTCGAACTGTAGTTTTTTCTTATTCTTTTTGGGTTTCTATATGAAAGTTTTAAGAAATTAATTAATTTTTGAATTCTTAATAGAACGATAGGTGAATCATAGATTTTTAGGTTTATTTTCGTGGTGATATTTTTAGAATTAGTCAGCTACTTATATTGCCGAAAACTGTTAATCCATGCACATTTCATTCGAAGAACAGAGCAAATATACTCTGGCAAAGTTATACATGGCAATATTTGACGTATCGAAATCTAGTTTTTGACGAACGTTAAAAATAGCTATTATCGCAGCGTTATAACGTACAACATTGAAATTTTATAAAATCAAACGTTCGACTTGTAACGGCTACTCTATCCACGCGTATAAATATACACATAAAAATAACACTTATTCTAAATTAGTTTGAGATCACCCGGGGGCTCGCGTCTCTGCAACAACAGCAACAGCCCTCGAGAGCCATATTAAGGCATTTTATAGGCCATGCGCGCACCTCTGAGCGTACCGCAGCACACACACACAAGTAAAAGTAAATGGACGTACACATACAACGTATCGTGTATATACGTGTATACTCGTATATATATATGTATGTATGTAGCCTGGTGATGTGCACCTATCAATCCCCGTTCGACGATGCATTTTTTACGCGACATTCGCGGAACATCCGCTCTTCTGCTGCTGCTGCTGTGTTGCGCGAAACGTGAGGCGGAATGAAAATAGAAGTGTAACGCCAGGCAAAAAAATGGCGGCGGCGGGCACGAAGATCGTGTAACCGAATTTGAAGTGCGCGCGCGTAACATAACGAACGGCATTGACGCGGATGAACGTGAATAAATTGTCTCATATCGCGAAATGCCGGGGCTGCTTTTTTCAAATCACCCCATTGTTGTGCTTTCTTTTAGCTGAAATTTTCCACCGAAAATTCGCTTCGTGCTTCTGTGTTTACAAATGATTTACGCTGAATTCGATAAAAACAGAAATATTATTAATGGTATGTGGCAATGTTATATGAATAATTTGAAGATTTGCATTGAAAGTCATTATAGTGTAAGTATTTTCAAGTGGTTTCTTCGTATCAGATGTATAGGTACAATTAAAAATTTAATAAAAGAAACTTGATCGCATATCATTATTAATTCGGAAGGCCTTCCTCATTTCAAGAGACGCATTAAAATTATAAGTCATAATAACGTAACATTAAACGAATATGTAAATGAAAAATAAGAATTCAAATGGTATGCGAGGAATTAAAGTATAAAAAACGAGGGTGCAGGGGGGGGAGGGGGTGGAGGAAAGAGGATCGTGCCGTCGTACGCGGCGATGGATAATTAAAAATAATCCCTTTTAATACCGCGCGTAGCAACCCCTCTTTTCTTTGCGTAGCTCCTTTTTCGCGGCTCATTAAATCAACCATAAATTATGCATCGAAAATTACAGGCAGCACAGAAGAGAGAGAGAGAGAGAGAGAAAAAGAAACAGAAGAGCTGCCGACCAAGAGCGCCCCGAATATCAGTCTGGGCATAATAAGCAATTTGTAATCAAGGGGCGTTTTACGGGTGTTAGTGAGAAATCTAATAACTGTTCGATATATATAGGCTGCTTTGAGATAAGTAAAACAGACATGGTATGCACGGAGTCGAACAAATGTATCGATCTTTGCCTGTTCTTTCGACAATTTGGATGAGTTTTAATTTTCGAGTTATTTCATATATATATATTTATATATTATATACTATAGAATAGATGAATATTACTATTTGAACAATAATAGAAAAAGGTTTATGTATGATAGTGCTGTTATTATATACCAATATGTTTAATGTAAATATAGTAGAATTCAATTTCAAGCAAGAATATATACTCAACTACAATGCGCCCAGAAAGAAAGTAATAAGTTATTCGTTCAATTGATATTGAATGAATACACGTGAAAAGTTCGATTTATTTAATATAAAATAATCGAAAGGATTGATTAAAGTTGATCCAATCTATCCAATCTCCAATAACTAAGGTTCCCACGTAATGGTAGTGTCTGTTGAAGTCCTAGAGATGATATTTGCAGGAAAAAAAAGATAATTTCAAATTTTATAGTGATGGATTACAACCGTTTGCATAGCTTTCAAAAGCCGATCTACTACGTGATTGTGTTACACTTATGGTATTTCATAGTATTGTTATAACTAACATGTATCCAGTTAAGTATCTAAATTTGCTAATAATGTTAGATTATTAAAATATTTTATAATTAAATAAAATTGACAAAATAGGTTATGTTCATAATATTTTACCCATGTTTTTGATATATTTTATTTGCATAAAAATTAAAATTTTTTTTCTCTTATTCAGTAACGTAAATGAAAGCTTTTTATTTTGTGGGCATATAATACATACACATATCTACATTAAAATGTTTAGAAATATTCTCTTCCTACGTATATTCTGTATACATCTAATGAATGTATATCACGCCGATATCCAAATCCCGGATCAACAAAGTATTCTCGCCCCCCTCCCCCTTGTTAATTATTAACTTCTCTAAATATTTCGGTATCAGTTTGGTGGAAGCTTCCGCGCGCGCGACCGGATCACCCACCTAATTTATCGATCGCTCACTTGACATCTCAATGCGGCACTTTGTCGTTAATTAACGTTCCGTGTCAGTACCCGGCAATTTCGCTCGCTCGCTCACATAGCTCAGCACGGGCATGTTATAAAAACACAGATTTCATTTATTACTTTTCAACAATATCGCCAAAAAATTAGACGTCCCCTCGTGAGTATCGCCCGTTCGATATATAATTATACTATCCTGATGCATTATACGTGTGTGTGTGTGTGATTGGACGCGCGAGCGGATCAGTTTTAGTATTATGCGGACATTAACCGTCTATAATAAATGGAATTAGCAAAACAGTAAAGTGCTTTTAACGTAGCTGTGTCTAGTCTGACTTGTTTAATATGACGAGCATGCGCATACTCACACACACACACACGCGTACGGGCACGAAATCACACGCATACGCGTTTCGGACAATGCGCCATTGGCTCCCGACCTCTTCGACGCGCTGTATTCTTGCATTTATTAAAACGACGCTCGCTCTCGCGTCCAGTATTAATGGCAACGCGTCAAAATCAATTTTCATTTGCCGAATACTTATGTACGGTGCAATCCAATTTGCATCGGCACTGCGCTATACTCTACTCTACCCCCGCCCGATACTCTCTCGCCTCCTGAGTTTCGCTGCCGCTGCCGCCGCTACCACCGCGCGTCTATACAGCAGCTCGACGCGCATTTTACCGTAATTGGAAGCTCCCGCGGAACGTTTGTTTTCAGCCCGGGAAAAAAGAGAGGGCGAGAGAGAAAGAGAGAGGGAGATAAAGAGGCGAGGGTCCGTGCGAAACGGCTTCCGGTCGCTGCCACTACCGCTGCCCCTCTCCGCGCACGCTTATAAAACGCGAGGGCCAAAAATTTTTTTTACGACCTACGCGACGCGACGCGAGCTTTTTCGCCTTCAGCGTATATATATATATGTGTATAGGTATGGGCGTTTCGCGACGCGATTGACACGCTTTCGAACGTTATACGCGGCCCGATGTTTCTTCCGTGTGCGTGTGCGATCCCGAATTTTATTTTTCGGCAGCAGCCATGAGGGGGTGCGGCAGTGATGGTGATGCCAGCAGCACAACGCGATCGTCGTTCCTTTTTTCGTAGCCAGACGATCCGTAACCATCGCGCGTAAAGTAAGGCTATTTCACGTTCGCGTGTATACGGTTCGCGAAATTTTAGTGCATTGAAAAATATTTCTTTTGTTCTTTCGAAATTTTAACGAGTTTTTCGGGGGGGAAAAAAATAGCTGTAAAAGCGCGCCTCCCTCCCCCTCCCCGTCCCTTGTCGACGTGAAGTGGGCGCACACGCACGATACTTTTGTAAGTTTATATCTATAGCGTGTTTATGTATAAAATCGAGGCTTTGTAACATTTTTTTTTACTTTACTTCGCAAGATAAAAGTATAGAATGTGGCACGTAGAAAAAAAGCTAGTAATGGTTGTTTTTTTTCGGGACGATAAATCGGTATAACGGTGTAATATGTGTAACTTTATTCGTGAGTTTAAAAAAAAATTATTTTCAAACGAATTTGTCATAAACCGCATTTATTACTATATATATAAGTTAAATCGTAACTTCAATATCGCTGATCTTAAAGATGTTATATCAATTGAATGATGTTCTTCTAACAACTCTCTGTATAATGCTTTCTTATATCAATCACACACTTTTCTGCGAACGCGAGCAACGTTTGCACCGCTAAATTACACTTGCCCTACCTTCTCAGTTATTGATTATAATTTAAATTTATAACATATCGTATATATTCCGAACCCCACAGACCTTCGCAATTTAACTTTGCGACCACTCACACACATACATACACGCATACACAGATGCCTTTTTCGTCTTCTTCTTCTTCTTCTTCTTCTTCTTCTTCTTCCTCTCTAAACGACGAAATTATGACGAACAACGAGACGACGACGCTGGCGATCGGCAAATATATAGCCAAGGAATGCGCGCTGCTGCAGATAGAGACCGATATAAAGGCGAAAGTATAACGTATAAGAAGAAGAAATCGAGAGAAGAGCCAACTATATATACCTCCGACGTGTTTCTCCGCCCGTTTGCCCTGGGGCAGCTTATTTCGCGTCTTCCGCGCAGGATTATAATTAAAACGTCGCGCGTTCCCCAGTACAATAAATTAATACATAATTAACATAGCTAATTATAATACCGAGACTGGAAATTTTTCTCTCCATATACTCTCTCTCTCTTTCTCTCTTTCCCTTCTCCGCAGCAGCAGCGCGTGATCTCGCTACTAGCCGCGTGCGGTGTGCGCGCACCGCTCGGCTAGCATATGCGGAGGCAGTGCGCGCCGGCAGCCCGGTAATTTATGATCGGACATGAAAAATTACCGTCTCGGGGGGGTTTAATCATCCTCCGACTCTCTCCCTCTCACTCTTTCTCTCTCTCTCCCCTTCTCCTCCTCTCTTCACTCACTCCCTTTTTCCTGGCACACATATATACACGCATGGTGTCCCTTATTTCTCTCTCTCTCTCTCTCTCTCTGTCGCTTTTTCAGTCTCTTTTTCGCCTGGTCGTCCTTCTAGCGCCGCATGCGTTTCTGCGTGTGTGCCACTGTATAGCGCGCGGTGCTGCTGTGTGTTTCCGTCTCTCGCGAAGCCGCCCCTTTTCGCTCGGACTTAATAACTTATTATAATCCGTGAACGCCATAAAACGCCGTCTGTGTATATCGCTGAGAGTGCGGCGGCGTTTATAAGCGTGCGCGACGAGATCGCCGATGTTTATGATGCGGGGCATGAGATTGTGTACTGTAATCGCGATTGTAGGAAGGCTGTAAAGAATTTTATACATTCGTCTTGTGTGGGTCGTTTTTCGGAGAGAAAAAGAAGCATTGGTGATTCGATTGTTACTTACGACAGCTGATTAATTTAAGTTGTTACGCGATTAATCGATTTAATTCTTCTGATTAAGGTGCTCTTGCAAAAAACGAAATAAAGTAGTTTAAATTAAGAGCAGAAATATTATCATTATTATTATTTCAAAATTTGGAACATGTTTGCATAATTTTTAAATCAAAATAGTAATATGTAGTGAACATAAAACAAATAATTTAATAATAGCTACATCAATTATTACGTAATGGAATCCAGTAATTACACCAAGTGTGATGACTATATGAAAAACACGTAAAGCTCATTTTCTACCCTTAAACGCTCACCCCTTTATTACAAATTTGTACATTAAATTATCATCTCGCTGCCTTCGCTTGAATATTACATTCTTCATTTCCCTTGCATACGTACAGTACTTGCTTTAATGAGCTCATTATATCAAGAAATCTTAATGCACTATCCTGGAATCCCAAAAGGATCCTCGCTTTCATACGTGGAAATATATTCAGCGCTCTTGCTGCCAGCCAGCAGTTGTATTTTCAAATTCTTGTATGAAAATGAAATTAATTATAATAATTTATTTAATACAATTTAAAATATATAATTAATAACTTAATGCATCCGGTGGTGCATTCGCGTGAAGTATTCGGTAAATAGTAAAGTTAGATAACTTTTTATTTTGTGATTCAAGAACACCTATAATTTGAAAATATAAATGTTGGAAAAAGGGCGTAGAATACTCAGTTCGCTGAGTACTGCGACACGCGGTCTCTCTCTCTCTCCCCTCTCCCCCTTCCGACCGCTTCGTATCGTGCGGCTTGCCGAGATCCGTCGCGCGCTTGTCACTTCCGAACTTGAGTCGGAGAGAAGCACATGTGCTTTGCTTTTTGTAGTCTGAAGATTTGTCTTAAGCAGTTTTTGTGAATATTAGACGTGAGGAGCTTCGAGAGAGATTAATAAATGGCATTATTTAATATACAATGGTTTGAAGTGTAATCCCATCAATAAAACATTAAAGTAAAAAGAGAAGCGTAAGAAGGTACCAGTCGCATATCCTACAGATAGGATAACTAGTAGTAAACATATTAAACAATTAGAATAGATAGAACACTACCAACAATTGTGGCGTGCCCGACAGTGACGATTTCCAATTACGTTTTCGGAGAAAATTAAACGAATTACGCCACGAATTACACGTTTCAATGTCATGGAGCCAGCGGACATTAGTAGATGACATGACAGAAATAACACGACAGATGAATGTAAACAAAGATCCTATCCCTCTGATAGGGATCCAGGCAATAAACGGATCCGAAACGGTGACACTAAAATATCGTTTTTCATTACTAAAGAAAACCTTAATTCCTGGCAGCTAAGACCCTTAATTTCCGTTCAAACAATTATAACATTTTTACAACAACTCAAAAAATTACTATTACAAAGCTTCCTCTAGAAGGAAGCAGCAGTGATTCCATGTGATAATAATGCTTGTTGGATTAGTTCTGCGCTAGGCTACTGATTAACAAACACAATGCGGCTCACAGACGTTACAAACGTACAGGGCGGTCGACGGTGTTTGATGAGTTCTTTCGGCTCAGTAAGGACGTTGACTTTCGCATTACTCGTGAGCGTAACTCCTTCCTGCACAAACATTTTTCAGACGCTCTTGATTCTATCAAGGATATATGGAAGAAAATGCGGAATTTCGGCCTCCTACCGAAGCGGAAAGGAAAAGACCTGAGTGGTTTCACGCCGGGAGAATTGAACGCTCACTTTACTGGTATCTCTGTATCCCTCCTTGAAAACATAGACGATTCAATTGATACTGCCCTGCCTGCAACCGAGGAGGATTTTTCTTTCAAACCTGTTATATTGAGTGATCTAATTCTTGCAATCTCTTACTTTTCCTCGCAGACAAGGGGGGCGAGCGGAGTTCCTAGGGAAGTGATCGTGAAACTCTACCCGTTATTGGTAAGTACCTGGTCAGAATTTTCAACTCCCCTTAATCATCGCGCTCAAGAAGAGTACAGCGCCGTCCACTGCCTCAGACTTTTGCCCCATAGCGCTACTTTACTTCTTGTCTATGATACTTAAAAAAAATAGCTCATAATCAAATCACGGAGCATCTTAATAAAAATAATTTACTTAATCTTCTCCAAGCTGAATCTCGAAAACATCATTGCACGCAGACTGTACTTCTCAAACTGATTGATGACATACGGATGGGCATTGACACCAGACAAATGACCGTACTATTTAACTTCAGCTAAGCCTTTGATACTATCTCCCCGACAAACAATGTTCTGACTAAACAATCAAAACGCTGTATCAAACAGTTGAGTCAGTGCACAATCAACAGCTCCAACAACACGAAAGTCAATTAGCGGAGCTTAAATCAGATATCAACAATCTCTTTAACCTCAACCGGACCACTGAAATCTGCGAACTGATTGTTACTGTGTAACATGCAAGCTATTACATTTGAATAATCACGGGCCTTAAATCCTCGATTAGTATAGTAAACATATACATAACAATAAGAAGGCGTCGCAGGGCAGCCGAAATAAATAGTAGAGATGGCTCTCTCTGCTCGTGACCGTCGTGCGTGCCTGACCTCTTCGGATCTGACCTCGCTATCTCCTTCCTCGGTACAAAGGAATCACCAGGAAAAGTGATAGTTATGGTTGATACATCACCTAATATTGCTGCCAAAGCAAAGTTAATATAAAACCAATGTCGAGGAAGTTGTTGGAGCACAGCAAGTAGAGTGGAGTCGGGGCGGATCCGAGGAAGCCCAGGAGTCGTCCACGTTTCGCGTTCACGGGGAGCAAGGGCACAGCCTCGCCGTTGCTGAATATATAATTTAAGGTAATTGAATACCAATAATCCCGTTAATAACCCTAGTTACAGATGGAATCGAAAATATATTGTAGAATGGATAGATATTGCGCAATAGTAAAATAGCGCTAGCCGCATATATTTGTATTATCAACATTAATATAATAAAACATTGTAATTATTTAAATTACGGAAATAATATGTATTAATTTTTTATAATCCAATCACAATAAATCCCATATTAATTACAATGATATATACAGGGTGTCCCACTTTAACTTGGACAGCTGGATAATTCGAAACCTTGCATCCTAATCGAAAAATGTTTTAGACCAAAGTTCTTGAGTTTCGAAGGGCCTACCCAACCATGACATTGAAAATGTCCTTCACCTTCATTTTCAAGGTCATTTGGAGGTCACTTCTGTTTTTTCAATGGAAACCCCTATCTTTTATTCCGGATTCTGAAAGAACGCAAAATTTTACGTCTAAATGACCTACCATGTCTTGGGCCCGCCATCTTGGATCTACCATATTGGATCCGCCATTTTGGGCCCGCACTCTTGGATCTACCATACCATATTGGATCAGCCATCTCGGATCCACCATCTTGGATCTAACATCTTGGATCCCTCATCTTGGGCCCGCCCTCTTGGATCTACCATCTTGGATCCGTTATTTTGGGCCCGCCATCTTGGATCTACAATAACATATTGGATCCGCCATCTTGGATCCACCTTCTTGGATCTACCATCTTCATCCCGCCATCTTGGATCCACCTTCTTGGATCTACCATCTTCATCCCGCCATCTTGGATCCACCATATTGGATCCGCCATCTTGGATCTACCATACCGTATTGGATCCGCCATCTCGGATCCACCATCTTGGGCCCGCCGTCTCGGATCTACCATCTTGGATCCGTCATTTTGGGCTCGCCATCTTGGATCTACAATACCATATTGGTCCCGCCATCTTTGATCCACCATCTTGGATCCACCTTCTTGGATCTACCATCTTCATCCCGCCATCGTGGATCCGTCATCTTGGGCCCGCCATCTTGGATCTACCATCTTGGATCCGTCATCTTGGGCCCGCCATCTTGGATTTACCATATTGGATCCGCCATTTTGGGTCCGCCCTCTTGGATCTACCATACCATATTGGATCAGCCATCTCGGATCCACCATCTTGGATCTGACATATTGGATCCGTCATCTTGGGCCCGCTCTCTTGGATCTATGATCTTGGGTCCGTTATTTTGGGCCCGCCATCTTGGATCTACAATAACATATTGGATCCGCCATCTTGGATCCACCTTCTTGGATC
>JAYJLV010000027.1:9032507-9061978 GCA_036873485.1 Torymus texanus | reverse complement strand
AGGCCTAGAAAGGATTGGACGCGTGGCATCCCGTCAAGCAGAGTGTGGGGCCAGTCGTCGAGCGCGGCCGCGCAATATTTGTACACCAGGACTCGGCGCCTTCGCCGACGCCATTCGAACCTGAATTTGGCCACGCCGTTTCGGTTGGATCGACTTCCATCTGACTGTTCATACTACGTGATAAGTAATAAAAAACGTATGAACCTTGTTTTATTGCGACTGCGACTCACGAGATCGTAAATGTGTCGAAAATCATATATGCTTGAGTTGGTGAGAATGAATGGGGATTCGAAAGCATTTTATTTTTTTTGAAGAAATAAAATTATTGTTTGCGATGATGCGGCGTTAAATAATGAAATATCGATCATGTGTATTATATCTAGCTTCACGTAAATATAAATGATAAGATTTAAATTATATTTTGCATTTACTAGTTCTTACAACTTGACGCATGGAACGTTCCGGCAACCTATCCCAACAGTCATAACATAATAGACATATCGGTACCGTGGGTAATACCACTGCAAGAAAATTCAGAGCTCATTAATTATAGGAATTAAAGAGAAATTACTCCTACTGCAATGGCTGAATTTCTGTCTACTTGTGATTGGTTGTCTTTTACAGACTCTGTTAGGACCGATACTGAGGCAGCGCTTGGATATCTCTGCGATAATCTTACAAAAGCAATCAATGAACTTGCACCCATTAAAATAATTAAGCCGAAAAAGGGCCAACTACCGTGGGTTGGAGCAGAGTTAACTAGAATGCGGCAGAAACGTGACATAACTTACAAACGTTACAAGAGGACGGGATCACTGTTTACCTTGAGCAGTTTCTAGCACTCCGACGAACTGTTGACGACCGTCTGACAGGCATTAGGACGTTGTATTATCAAAATCGACTAAAGGAAGCTCTTGCAAATGGTTGTGTTTGGAAGAAGCTGAAAGACCTGCTATCTAAACCAAACGAGGATTTGAATGGTTTCACACCTGATGAGCTTAATCAGAATTTTGCTAGCGTGTCAGTCTCGCCGCAGGACATTAATGAGGATTGCAAGAATGTTCTGGATTCTGCACATTCTGAGGGTTTCAAGTTTACAAACGTTGGATTAGCAGATGTTGTTCTTGCGTTTCTCATTTCTCGTCTCGGCAAGCTGGATTTCGAAGAGGTCATAGCACCCAAACTGCGCTCCTCGGCATTATGGATGACGTTCACCTAGCCATCGAGTATGGGAAACTCACTCCCCTAGTCTTATTTAACTTTTCAAAGGCCTTCGATACCATGGGGCACGATCTACTTTTGCGTAAGCTTCGTCGTATTGGTTGTTCTTTAGAAGTCGTCAGATGTTTTTACTCATATCTCAGCGATCGATTTCAGGCTGTTCGCGATGATAAAATGATGAAGAAAAAAATACGTCGTGCACATAATGCTTGTGTACGTTTTGTTTTTGGCAATATGCCGCGTCGCGCGTACGTCACGCCATATCGACTCGAGCTCGGTTGGTTATCTGCTGCCAGCCGCTGTGATTATTTCACGGGATCATTAGCCTACAATATCATCTCGCGACAATCGCCTTCGTACCTTACGAATAAGTTTATATTAATTGGTAGCCATATTGTCATTAGAAGCTCTAGCCGTCACTGAAGCCCTCAACTCCTCTTACGCCTACTCTGCCTCTAGAATCATTAATACCGTTCCCCCAACTTCCTTCACACTTTCTTCATTAAACTCCTTCAAAAATTCACTCTTCACCCTCCTTTCGGAAAGGGACCAAAAGGAATGACTGGCTAGAGTGGAGGCAGAAGGTATTGTGAATTTTTATCGGCCTTCGAATTGAGCTCGCGAAACTGCAGCTTGGCGATGTATCTTGTGCCTCACTACGTAGCGATTTTTCTCGGTTTTATCTATTATTAACAGCGTTACTATTACTAAATACGATAATGCGAAACCGTGATTTCTTAATGTGAAACCAATCTTGTTAATTCAATTTAACTCGATTTTACTTTGTCGAATATTTTATTTTTGTCTCAAAACTTTCATAATTTTCTACACTATTGTTGTGTGTGATTGAACTTGTATATTTTGTAAATATTTATTGTATACTATTTTATATTTCATGTATTTAATCTTTAGTGCCAGATTGGGTTCTACCCAAAGGCGAAATAAATAATTATTCTATTCTATTCTGCGTAAGCTCCGTCAGCACGGGTTCTTCAAGTCAGTTCTCCTGTGGATTAAGTCATAGTTGCAAGGTCGCATCCAGATAGTCATTACTAATATGAACGGGAACTCTGACCGGCTTGAAACAAATCTGGGGGTTCCGCAGAATTCTCTCCTGGGTCCCATGCTTTTTTGTCTTTATGTAAACGACTTACGTCGCGTACGCGACGGAAATACCTTAAACCATTAAACATCTGTTCTACGCAGATGACTTACAGATCTATGTATATGCCACCAAAAACAAGATCTTGGAAAGCATTGCTCAACTTTCCAACAAGGCACAGAGTAGAGTGTTATGTAGGGCTCGGCCATTACTGTCAATACTCATTTAAACCTCTCTGCTAATCTTAAGTAGCAAAGTCCTCCCCTTGTCTGTTATTCGTTCCAGGTACCGCCACACGGTATTACTTTCCGGAGGGCAGTCTTTGCCTCACTGGCTCCTTTTTTGCTGATTTTTTTCTCTTCTGTTCTTTTGATGGAGACAACTTCTCTACAATACAGGTCTAAACCCGTAGTCTCTCTTTCTCAACCCTTGGGCACTGAAAAAGCGCACTCGACTTGTCCTTGCCCTTTTTATTATTTTTGTTCATCTGAAACAATAAAAAAATCTGATTTACTCTTCTGACTTTCTCCAACTTAATGGTTAGACCAGCCATTTTATCGACTTTTCTAATTTGTGACTCCTTTTTTCTTCCACTGGATAATTACTGACAATCAGTAGATTTATGTTGTAGCATGGTGGCATTTTTTGTAATACTACCACCAGTGAATTCAGATCCAGTGGATTCATGACAGATGGTGGTGGTTGATCTCATACCAAAGTCGACTACAATTTAAATGTTCGTAAATGTTCGTACCTCATGACTGGGCATTTTCTGCCTAGACAGCAATAGACATTTTAGTTTTTCTTTATTCCTGCCTGAATCTAGTGAAGGGAAGAAGATTTATCAGCGTAAGCGCTGACGAATCTTTGTCGCTTACCATCTATGTCTCCAATTAATCGCAGGTCATAACGTGCTTAAATCCGGTGAGATCCAGAGGGTATATGAGCCGGTTGCCTAAAATGCATGTACCAAAAATCTGTCTATGCAGACTTCATAGAACCAAGTGAAACCCTCAAAATACTGGATATTACGGTACATAGTACTTTCTCACGGAGACTACAATATAATGTCCCAGCTAAGAAAAACTTCAGCCCTCTAGCTCGCCTCCGTAAATGTGGCCCGCACTTGCCCGACTGCACTAAGTTATCTTTAAAATTCACTATCCATGATGTATGTATTGAGTCTGCCCAGATAGCTTCCGCAATCCAGTAGTCCGCAGCGCTTTTATCAACGTAAGCGCTGATGAATTTTTGTCGCTTACGCAGCTCTGCCTCCGATTGATCGTGGATCATAATGTGCTTAAGCACGGTATTCAGCATAGTTCGGAATTGATTATCAAAATATACTGAACTATATTATGGAATTTAAAATTCATTGGCATGCCAAATTAACATGGGTTATAATTACTATATATATTAAATAATTGAAACTTAATCCGGCAATTCGAGCCATACCTCCATGCGAAGGTGGTTAGTAAGAAGATTTAATGCACAGCGGGTATCCTCAAAGATATTTCCAGTATTCACCATCAAACAGCTGCTGCAAGATCTTTCGTGGCGTGAGATATAGAGTGGAAGTAATTTTCTCATAGTGAGAAAAACTACTCTCTCTGGTGGTGAGATCACCAACCAGAGTGCGACGTATTAGCCCCATTTCTCTGTTATAGATTTAAAAAATGAATTTATCGCTCGGTGATAAAAAATGCATACAATTGCACCTCCCTTTACTACTATAGATACGTGGACGACACTATACTGTGCATGCAAAAAGACAAAATAGATTTAGTACTCCGAGTTTTTAATAACTACAACGAACACTTAAAATTCATTCAATATAAATAAGCAACGCCATAAATTTTCTTGATATCTCAATTACTAACTGGTATTAGAAACCTATGGCATCAGAAAAATTATTGAATTACAAATCAAACCACACTTCCCAACAAAACCGAAATGTCATTTTAAATTTAGTAAATAGAGTAGTAATGTTATCCGATAATTGTTTTCCTCTTGAGAATCTAGAAAAAAAACAAATGACTTTTGGTGATAAATGACTATCAAAAAAATTTTATAAACACGTGTTCGTCAAATGTAATAGGCACTAACAATTGTAACACACAAAAAACAAGTATTTCAATACCAAACGTAAAGAGTTTCTATACAAAATGTAAAAATATTTTGTCAAAATATAACATCGGTACTGTAACGCTTATTAACAAAAAGCTTAATAATATCATTAAACTGATAAAGATAAATTAAGAAATATGGGCAATTGCGAAGTAGTCTATACAATCAAAAAGAGCATATAGATACAGTTATTAATACGTTTAATTATTACCATACTAATTTACCATTTACATATGAATTGGAAGTAAATACGATTATTGAATACACATTATATCTGTCAACTAATTTTAACTCTAAACCAGTTCATCAAGTGACTGTTCGTTGATTACAAGTATTGATAAAATTAAAATAATTTACTAAGAACAAAATAAAATACTACCATAAGATGTTTTATTTGAATATTACTTGATAGATTATGCTATTAAAAGCGATTATTTAACAATTTACCAAAGAATTTTGTAATTTATTGTAAATTCATTAGGAAACGTTATGAAAAATTATTATAAAATTAGTGTTAACTTTACTTCTAAAATTACGTTAAGTTCACAGAAATTATTCCAGATTTTGCCTTAAGAACAATTATTTAGTTTCCCATTTTGAATTTCAAAAAAGTTACTGTGACTTTTACACTAATTGTAAGTATTCTTTTTAATATTCAATGCAGCGTAAAAATTCATAGGTTTTAAAAAGTGATATTTTAAAAGATTTCTTTATCATATTTTTTCAGTATTTATATCAAGAAAATTTTGCACCGCCATCTAAAATGCTATTTCGAAAAGCTTCTAAGAACAATAATAAAAATCCATCAATATTAATGACATTACATAAACGTATTTTACATCAATCAGCTCCCTTGAATAACAAAAACGTACTTGACAGCAAACCGATTGTCCTAATAACTCACTCCTAACATCGATTCTAATCACAACGAAAACTCCCATACGCATAACATTCCCAGCTATGGAAAAACTTTAAGGAATCCTATGAATCTCGACAGCCGCAATTTTTCCGCATACAGTAGACATCTCCGACTCTATACGCTTTTATACGCTTGCTATCGCTCTCAGTTTCTACAAGGCCGCGCAGCAATTTACATTGTAAAGCGCGACTGTGCGCGATGTTCCGCGAAAGGAGAGATATAGAAGGAGGGAGAAGACACACTGTCGCGCACGCGCTCGTATAATTTATACGATGGGGTCCCGGCGAGAATATAATCAGCGCTCGCTATAGTAACCAAGGCGGTGGCATATACGTACATATATACACACATACGTCCATCGCATCGCGCGCAATTACGCGTCAAGCTGTGGCTATACTATAGTATACCGATCTCTCTCCTCGTGCAGTTTTCCCCCTATCGCGTACTGACGTATCGTCGCCGCGTGCTAGATCGATAGCTAGAGACGCGCGATTCCGCGTCGCACCGAGATCGGCTGTAATACAATGACGACGGGCGATCGCGAGGAGAGGAAGAAGAAAGATACACGGGAGGGAAACGAAGACGAGGACGTCGACTCATAAGTTCGAGCCCTAACGTATACGATTACGCGAGTGTGTGTGTGTGTGTGTGCTGTGAGGATATATATTCGAAGACGCATAAAACGAACGCGGCCGGTTCGCTCGCTTCACGGCGAGTATACATAAACATTTCCAGTATAACGGCAACATAAGTATGCTTGACTGACATTAATTGTGCATAATTTCGCTGTCCTGAGGAGAGTTGCGTTACACATCCACGCGTGCGCGCACCCACGTGGGTGCGTGCGGAACGCGTCTCTGTTCAGTCAGTGTGTTTCTCGACAAAAGCGTTTACTGGGCCTTTCGGGCCCCCCTTTTTCACGAAACGCGAATGTAGATGCTTATTGTCGACTTATTCCCTTTTTCCTCGGCGTTCTCTCTCTCTCTCTCTCTCTCTCTCTCATCCCTATTCTACGCATACGAATGAGCCAAAGAGCAGATGTCTGTGTATGTAAGACGCGCGCACGCATTGGTCGCCATCAAAAGGGTTCCCGGTTCTTTCCGAATGACGATCGACGACGACAGCTCGTCAATGCTCTCGACCGCGCTGAGCTTTGAAGAGGAAAAAAAATTCTTTGGGATTCCGATCTCTGGGTATACTATAAATTAGCGTTAATTGTGGTTAAGTTGTTTGATTTTGAGCTTTCAGCTTTTTATAGCAGGGCATTGTGTTCTTTCTTATGCTCCTTTTTTTCAACTTCAACGCGGGCATATATTTATGCCGGTTTTTGTCGTAGCTATATATATAAGAGGGAGAGAAAAAATGCGTTTGACGTCACGCGCGTGAATCTTGTCGAACCCTGGTAGTGGAAACCGTGTATTTTGATATACTAATTCGTCGGAAAAAGCTCGTCACCACGACGAGTTATTAGTCTGCTTAATGTTGCATCTGATTTATCCGACATCATAATATAATGACAACAATGCCACGTAAAAACGAAAATATTTTTAAATAAAATATAAAACTTCGCCTCGTTCATTCTCCAGTTGACAGGTATCTCACTCGGGTATCCGCCATTTTTTTCGTAATGGATACGCGAAAAAAATTTGTATAAACACACAAGGGGAAAAAAAAGTTGAAAATCGAAGCGTGTATACACCGTTAAACAGCGACGGACGATATATTAAGGCTACTGTAATTAAATCTTGACATGTATCCGCCGAGAGTATTATATTATTGATGATCATTTGAACGCGTTTCAATATCAAAACATTTTTACATTTCACAAACGCACGCGCGTGTACGCTTTAATTTATCTTTTTTTTTCCGCCCAACCGGGGCGCAAGAGCTTTCGCGAGAGCCTGCACCGCCGCCATGTTACCTCCCCCCTTGTGCGATTGGAGGCGCAACGCAACGGCACAGTGCTTTTCAATTTTGTTTAGCCTTTTTTTTTTATCCACGCGGCCCTATATACCCCCTACGTGCACCTCCGGTAGCTATATAGTATATAGTGCTAGCACCGGACAGGGTAATTTTTTGATGCTACAATTTGTCGGCTAACCTATTCGTCTCTATACAGAATTTCCGCACGCTGGCACGACGGTGGCAGCAGCGGCAGCGGCGGCGAGCCTTGGTTAAAAAAATTAACCCCTTTCAGCTTCGAACGCGCCCCTATTTTTTTTACCGGCAACTGTCTGTCATTAGGCGTGGCATTGCGCGCACACACGTACACGTGGGAGCTATGCGAGTGAGTGAGAGTCCCTGCTGCAACATTGCACAGAGGTGTGGGTGTATATATATAGAAGAAGTGGAACGTAACAGCAGCAGCAGCCCTGTTCCTGGTGCCTTTACGCGTTGGACGTGTCCGCTTGTGCGCGTGAGGGCGAGCTCACGCTTGCATCGCCGGAAAATGCACATATAACAAGGTCAGATAGTGATTCGATTTTAAAAAATCGAATGCTCGCTCCGTCGGGTATTGATTAGCCTTCGACATTGTCAAATCATGGGACAACGCACTTTTTTCTCCGTCGTGATTCTTCACTCCCTCTTTCTCTCTCCCGCGCTTGCACTCGAGAGAGCGAGATATATATACACATACATATACCCAGAGACACACATGCGCATGTTAGCGCTTTTTTCCCGGGCGCGCATTTTTCGCGTAAAAAGCTTCATATATGGCCGTGTAAATTTTCGTGCTCGACGTTTTAATTAATTTTAGACGTGCAATTAAATAACAATTGCGCGTTTCGCGTATATGTGCTTCTCTGCATGTATATGCTGGTACCCATAGACGATATTTGTAATATCTGTGTGATAGAAGTAAGGAAGGACTTTATGAACGGCGTTTCGATGAAAAGCGTATTTAATAAATTGAAATTTAAATTTATTATCGGTTCTTGTAATTTTCTATAAATTACGAGAACCGAGAAAAGCTTAAAAGTTTTTACGCGCGATGCATAGAGATAAGTTTATTAACGGAAAGTTTCACAGACAAAGGTACAACTTACCATTGTATATATGTGTTTTAAAATATATTCTTATTAATATCGTTTGACTTTACTGGCGGAAAAAAAAAAAATATAGAAAATCAAGGGAACTCGGATTCTTCGAGTAATGGTAACATAGCAAAAAGGAAATAGAGCTTGTCTTTTTTTTTTTAATTCAGAGAAATAAAGCAAATTTTTCCATCCCAGTTTTATAAAAGAATAGACACGCTTGAATATTTCCTACAGATTTTTTTTTGAAATTTGATTCCATCCAAAATATGTTGGAAAAAGAATGCCAAACATAAACGCACTCTGCCTTGAATAGCGTATTTTTGAAGATCGTTATGTTTCTTCGAACGTTGTTTTGTAAACTAAAGATATTCTTTTTCCAAATTCATTTTTCTTCACTACATTTTCTGTATTTATTTTTCAAAGTAATCAAGTGATCCAGCCAAAATCTAAACGAAAAATCTTTCAACAAAAGAAATGACGTTCCCAAAAACAAAAGCATGATTGCGATTTTCACAATAATAAAACTACGAAACTCTTCATCAAACTTTATCAAAATATACAAAGTCAGTATATCCTACAAATCTATAAAAATAATAATGAAATCCGATTACAACCACCTGCACTAATAATCGGGACAGTATAAAGATTCAAGCTTACCACTCTCAAAGAGTATAGCCGCGTTGTCGCCGCTTGCTTGCGCTCGACACAGAGGCATTCCAGGGACTTTTATACTGTCGCATAATCATCTTAAAAGCGCGAACAGAAAGAAACCCATAAAAGGCCGTGCGACGGGAGAAAAAAAACGATGAAGGAATGAAAAATAAAGAGCAGCAGCAGCAGCAGCCCGAAGAGGTTGGCAAACCCTTGTCGCTCCCGGGACGCAAATCTGATTGGCTCATGAATATTAAGTTCGTCCTGCAATTATGATCTACGTTATAAATCGGCCGAGCTACCTCTCTCTCTCTCTCTCTCTCTCTCCTGTCCCCTTCTCTCTCTGTACTGTGGCACACATATACACACGCAAACCCCGCGCGTTATTATCCCAGGCACCTGCACACTATATATACAGCGTACCATATAGAGAGGAAAGCGCGACGATCGTATATATGCTATATAACGCTAGGCACAGAGAGGGATAGAGAGAGAGAGAGAGAGAGAGAGAACCCACGCTCAGCTACTATAGCTCGCTCGCGAGCGCGCGATTACTGTCAAGTGTTAATTACTAATCTCGCGTCTACTAATTATAATTAACGCCTTTCGGCCGAGCGAGAAGAGAAGCGTGGGCGTAGAGGATGGTATATAGAAGCGGCATGGTATATAGAGTACAGCAGCAGCAGCAGCAGCCAGCAATGGTGTACAGTCGTTAGAAGAGCTTGCTTCTCTGATAGATGATCTAATCAGCGCTTGTCGCGCGAGCGAACAGCGAATGTACAGGAGCGAAAGCCTAGATGTGTGACACACGCCGCCGCCGCCACCGTTGCCGCAGTTAGGGCTGTACTTTGTGGCTTCATCGATAGGCTTGCTTGTTCTCCGGTGCGTGTGCGAGCAAGGACTTCTTTCCTATATATCGTGTTGTAGTGATGCGAATGTATCGCTTTTGGACGTTGAAAGGATACTCAACGTCGGTATGCTGTTGTCACTGTCGCCGATAATCCAACATTTTATTTCGTTCGTACTTGCTTTAAGTACGGGAATTTTTATACAAAAATATTTCTGTTATTTTTCATAACCGATGATTGGAAATTTTCAAACCAAATTATATTGCTTTATATAGCTAATACTTGGTTGTATATCTTTATTTGTTAAATAAAAATTACAATCGAAAGCCGCGCTGCTCGGAAATTTCAAGATCAAGATATACGCATTCCCTTGATTAACCGCAATCCCCTTTTTCTTTCGTTCGCATTTAATTCGCCCTCTTTCTCTCTCTCTTCTACCTCCCCTCCGATTCGATACGAAATTCCCTTAGACCAATTGTCGATGGTCGCGCAAATTAAAAGTACCTCTCTCTCTCTCTCTCTCTCTCTCTCTTTCTCTTTCTTTCTGTGGCGCAATTCCGCGCGCTCGCTATTTATTCCCCAGCATCGGGGCATATAATACGGTCGGTCCTTTTCGAAGAGGGGGAGCGACCGAAGTAGGAGGAGAGCAAGGATCGATGCCTTTTTTCGGCAACAGAAGCGCATTTAGACGCCCGCGTCACATTATCATCGGCATTCGCGCGTACAAGTGTAGGAGAAGGAGGAGGAGTAGAGAAGGGATTGCCGGCTACCGGCTTCTACTACTACTACTACTACTACTACCTGGACCGTAGCGGCGAATTCAGGCCGAAGCGGCGAATGTCCGGTGGCTCATTAAAATATGCAAATACGAAGCCAAGGGTCGTATTCGCGTCCCGCTGCTGCCGCCGCTGCTGAATCTTTCGTCCCTGTGTGCATCTACTCTACCTTCCCTTTCTCCTCTCTCCCTATACCCCAGCGTCGAAATGTTTACGATCACGGCGAAATTAAAAGTACCGCTAAAATACTGCCTGCAATACGTGTATGCCTGCTTCTATATACAGTGGCTATGTTGCTGCTCCTTTGCCTTGAGGGTACCGGCGCGCACGCGCGTGTACCAGCGTTGCATCTCGTCAAGGGAGAGAGAGAGAGAGAGAAGCGCACCTTCAGGCGTAATGCGAGGTAGCAGCAGCAGCAGCAGCAGCGGCAGCTTCTCCGACGACTTTTCATTCGACGATGTCCTCCGGCGTTGAATTGCCCGAGACGTGTCTACGCAAGAAGGAGAGAATATGATGATGATCAGTATGCGTGAATGGGTGTTGCGGGAGGACGAGAGAAAGAGGAGAGGAGAGAAAAATGAAGAAAGGGGATGTACGTGGATCAGTATTTACATGGATTGCGACGCGGGGATTTTTTTTTTTTCGATTTAAACTGGGTGATGGGTGTAATGACGAGGATCAACGGCGGGTTACACGCCCTATAGTCGAGCTACTGCTTATACAGCTGACGAGTTCTTATAGTCTTGCGGTTTATTATAAGCAACTTGTAATTAGTGTAATTAAGAGACAGGGGGAGTAGTACACCGACTGCTTGTTCGACTACTGGACAGCGTAAAATGGAGGCTCTTATATTTTCTGCGGAATTTTGTAATAAATTATTTCTGATAAAGGACGTGCGAAGTGGCTGCGTTTGGCGAGAAAATTGTACGTTTACCACGATGAGAAGTCTTGTATTTAGTTGCTTACACTGCTTATGTTATCAAACATTTAGAATTTATTTAATCAGAGGGCCAATGTATCAGCGAATTAAGGATGTTTTATATTATACTTGTCCTCGTATTTATTTCCAAATTGCACGGTACATTCGTTATGTGTTTCATATGAAGAATGAAGAGTACATTTTAATGGAAAGTATTTTATGCACTCATGTAACAGGGATGGGGGGACGCGTTTTTTGTCTGAATTCGTTCGAGAAAAAGCTGTGATTTATTAATAAAAAGTTTGGCTATAATAAATACTAATATTTGAAGGATGAGTGTATATATATTTTATACATATTTCACAACTGTAGTTTGCATTTCAAATCAATTACATTGACATAACAGATTCATAACGTAGAAGTAATATTCTCCTTTATGTTTCACATGTGTCATAGTATATACTTCTGAAAATACATCTGAATAACTAATTATTTGAATCTCTTCTTAATAAACCTTAAGATCGATTATCGAAAATCAAACATAAGCTATACAATCAATATCAAGTGTATATATATATATATATATAAAACCTCAACTCTCGTCTCTGAAAAATATAAACACACGCAACCCATGCGATTGTAATGATACAAAAAGCACGCGCCTTCTCCGTCCCGCTCTCTCACCCGACTGGGGCAATTTTTTATATCGACTAGCCGGTCGCGCAAGTAATAATATCAAGACGAGCACTCATATACGCCGCGCGCGATGCTTTTTACGACACCCCCCTAACGAGTATAAGTCCCCGCGCCTATTCACGAGTCTTATATGTGGTGATAATTCTTCATTATCGTACATTGTTGCGCGCTCTCGCACCGCCCTCTCTCTCTCTGTCTCTCTCTTTCCACTCGTACCGGCCAAAGATCATCCCCGCGAAATCAGAGGCAGACGACGACGACGACGACGACGACGATGGTTTTACGAGTTCGCCCTGTGCGCGCATGCGCGTATGCCAATCAGATAGCGTGCGCGCGAGCGCGCGTCCTTTTAATTGCTCGCTCTTTTTTCTCTTCTTATGCGACTAAACTGAATTTGCTCCTTAATGATGCACAAGTGAGTATATGGATGTGTATATATACGTATGTATGTGGAGAGAGAGAGTAGCTTCCTATATAGAAGTAGTAGTCGCCGACTCGTTTGGTGGCTGCTCGTTCTTCTCATGGAGTATATATAGTGAGAATCGCAAGCACAGTCTGCACGACCGTACAGCGACGACACGGCATTAAAATCATACGTTTACGTGGCAAAAAGCGTCGAGACATGCGTATTTCTATGCTTTTATATGCGCGAGTCTTGACATAATGTATGTCCGAATAAAATATGACGTTCAAGTGTGTATATGTATAGCCGAATTACTTTGCTTTTCTGCTTGTAATGTACTGTAATAGGAGTTAAAAATTCGATAAAACTCAAGGCACTTTACGCAGTAAAAATTAACGTCATTTCGTATTCAAGCCCCTGGGAATTGCTTACATAAGTCAAGCTTTGAAATAATGTTTGTTTAAAATAAGTCATGCACGCTGGTATATATATGATTGCCGATTAAAAAGGCCATTTTTCACAATCACGAAAAAACCTCGTTCGTGTCCAAAGCCACAAGAGAAGACAGTGTATTTACCATCTTTTCGTCTCAAAAATTCCAGCATCACCGTCCCTCTCCTCCCTCTCTCTCTCTCTCTTTCTCTCCAGGCTCATTTTTCTCCTTCGGCTAATTTTCATCTCCTACGTCATCGTCCACTCTTTTGGCGTTCGAGGCTTTTTTCTTCCCCCCCAATATTTCCGATCTACTATACTTGCCAAATATCTCGTCCCTCACCACTCTACCATCGCGATCGATATGCAAGAAGAGTGGCACAGAAGACGCGAGCTCCGTATTTTTCACGGCGCGATTAAATTTGATTTATTGCCGCGTAGAATGAAGCTACGATGCCTGCTTTCGTAGCGTATATAGGGCTTCTCGATAGGAAGAAGAAGAAGGAGGAGGAGAAGGAGAGCCTCGAAGTGCTGGTTATACTCTTGAGAGAGAACCCGATGTGTGTGAGTGCGGTCCGAAAACCGCGCGCTCGGACAAAGAAACGGAAGCCGACGTGCTAATTATGCAGGACGAGCAGAGAGAGAGAGAGAGAGAGAGAGTGAGAGAAGCCCGATGGGTGAAGAAGGAGAAGGGGAAACCTCGATGTTGCTGCAAGTATAACTTTCGTATAGTCTCTCTCTCTCTCTCTCTCGCTCTCTGATGGTCCTTTCGGTTTTGCCTGTGCCGCCCGCGCGCGCGCGAACGTTCAATTTATGCGCCGTGGTAGTAGCTACGTTATCGTTAAACACTCCGAGGAAATCTTCGTCCTCCCACTCCCCTCCCCTAAGGGTAAAATCTATATTGGAGCGAGGGTTAGGCTAGGCTGCGAGGATATAATAAAAAAAGTTTGAGTAAACGCGTAATTATACTGCTTTGAGAGGGGACTTCAATTAGTATAGGGTATAGCACAAATGTATTTTTAGTCCCTCTGTTTGTCTAGAATAAAAATTTATTTTTTTTAGAGTAGAAGGGAAGGGAGAGAGAGAGAGAGAGAAAGAGAAAGCGTTTTGAAAATTATAGATGATTATATATTGGACGTCGCACGGTAACATTAATCTTAGAATTTACGTTCGACAATTTCTTCACCTCGTCATTAATAATTCACGCGTAATAAGTCGCGATTATTTAAAATTTTTGTTTGCTTTGATTTGTCCATTCGATACACATGCACGTGCGTATACGAGTACGTTGCTGATATAAATGACGGCATTTTTCTAAACCAGATTTTAATAAGCACGTGACGACTTTCACGAAGAATTAACAGCCATAATTTCCTGCGCGTGAGCGGCGCGAACGCGCACGAGCACCGATATGTACAATTTGTATAAGCGAAGGTATATAAGGTGTACACACATATGTATACCTATACTCGTATATACATATACATACTCACTTGCCATCAATGCACTGCATCAGGATCAGGAGTAGCACTATACCACCCCACGAATCATTAATTGTAAGGCAAAAATGAACTGGTAAATATTGATAATGAAGGCCGCGCGGTAATTACGCGGGAGCCGCGAGAGAACCCGCAGACCGCGAGATTTATGTTTGGCCGTACAGCGATTCCTCTTTCCTTCATTTTTTTCTCTCTCTCTCTCTCTCTCCCTCTCTTCTCCTTCGCCGCTCGCTTTTAATAAGTTAAAGTTTCAAGTGCGCGGCGAGAGGCGCGAGTGTAGTAGTCGCTAAACAGAGACAAAGAGATACGCGAAGCGAATCGGAGGAGAGAAGAGAGAGAGAGAGAGAGAGAGAAGGAGAGAGAGAGAGAGACGGAGGCACTTCGTTCGACTTGGACAGGTTCCCAATTGCGGGCGCAATAAATACGACGCGACGTGGCAGCGAGATGAGGCATGGCCGTACATTCGTTAAGTTAACGCGCGATTTTATTACAAGTACATTTTTAATTGTACCTTTAATGACGCGCCGCGGGTCCTTGGAATGGAAACGACGACGACCACCGTTGTTCCACCTCCTCCCTCCCCCTGTTCTTCTCCCCCACTCTCGCTTTCGTCTTTTTCCCTCTCGTGCTACTGCCGCGCCGTCGCTGCTGCTGCTGCTTCCATGCCCGACCTATAAATTTAATCGCGCAATTAAAGCCAAAACTTGAATAATTATTCCTTAGCGGAACGCCGTTTGAAAAATTCAGTGCATAAAACTTTTTCGATTTTTCACTCTCTCTCTCTCTCTCTCTCTCCCTCCTCCTCGTCGTCGGTCCACCATCGTCGTCGTCGCGTATTATATACGCGTATATGCCTACGTAGAGTTATAAAACACAACGTTTTTTGAATTACGATAAATATTAAATTGCGAGCGAGCGTGCGAGAGTTCTTTTCGCGTCCCCGTTTTTGCGCTTCAGCTCCTTTCTCCCCTTTTGTTTATGAAACTTTTATTATTTGCTTAATGCAGCAATCGCCGATGATTCAAGGCCCCTGTTTAAAGAGCGCATTATAATACTATACTTTCGCGTCTCCTTTCTCTCTCTCTCTCAGCCGTCGACGGAAGTTATATGCAATAACTTTGCCGTCTCCGATGCAAACTTAAATAATCGAGCGCCGAGTGCCATTATAACACTTTGTATTAATGTTTCGTCTACACGGATTCTCCTTCTTCCCTCTCTCTCTCTCTCTCTCTCTCTCTCTCTCTCTCTCCTCCGCAGATTTATCTCTCTTCGGTAGCCGTAGGCCCGTCCCGCTAAACACATGATCATCAATCTACAGGACTACTCGCTCGCTCGCTCGCTCGGGCGAATAATGCAAAAGAGATTATAAGCACATAAATTAAAATGCCAGAAGACACTTCATTATGCATGCTCGTATAACGTGCCCTGCCGTCGTTGCTGCTGCTCCTGCACAGCTCGAGGGACGTGTATAATAGCACTTTCAATACACCGTCATCGAACATTCTTTATAACGCACGACGGTGTACGAGCGCGGGGGCTACCACTCGAAAAATTGAATGAGAGCTTTTGTCTTATCAGCTTTCATATACATATACGTATATAGCGAGTGCTTTCGGTATATCTTTGGAATGTTAATTATGATGGTAAATTTTTGGTTGATAAGTCCGCTATCGTTTCTAGAGAAAAGTTTAATTTAAAAATGGCCGCATATCCTAGCAATATGACCTGCGTTGGTATACATATATATAGAACATTTGTCATATAGTATACCAGGAAATTTTTACTTGATTTTAACTTAACAAATGAAAAAGGCATCGGCGAGCAATAAAAATAAGACGTACACGCGCTCGAGTTGAATGAAAAGCGCGACTTTATAACCCAATTAAATCGTAATTACTTTGGCAATATTACCAATACGAAAGCTCGCTCACTCGCTCGCACTCGCGTACGTTCGCATGAAAAATAAATTCCAATTAAAATCAATTGACATTCTTCACGTGTGGAAGCGTTGCTCCTCTCTCTCTCTCTCTCTCTCTCTCTCCCCTCACTCCTCAGCTCTTCTCTCACTCGCTCTCACCGTACTACTACTATACGTACGTACGTATACTACCTGCGTACAATCGCATTTTAAATCTGCGCGTATCTCTTGACGTTTTTAATTACATTAGAGATAGGACACTTTAGCCGCGGGCTTTAATATATCCCCAGGCGAAATATGTATATACGACGACCGCATTGGCTGCCCTGTATCCGTCGTCTTGCTGATTATTCATTAAGTGCGAGAGAGAGAGAAGGTCTATCGAAAACATGCCTCGAAGCCTTCTTAGAGAGAAAGAGCGGCTACGCTGCTGCTGCTGCTGTTGCTCTCGCGCATTTTTGCTAATGCGTAATTGAATTTACAACGGTGGCGGCGCGTTCTATTAGATCCTATCGTGGTCTCGTAGATCCCCAGCTCTTCTCCGTTGCGGACGACAAGCACAGCGTATGTGCATGTGTGTATATGTATACGTGCGAAGAGAGGGTATAGGCGTTCAATTCGAGTTCCATTTATTAGCACACACCTCGAAGCCAATACGTCTTTGTGTGCTGGCGCGTCCATATATAAGAACGCGTTAGTATATCTCGGATCTCGCGCCTCTCGCACGTTCACGAGGGAGAAAAGCATCTCTCGTGCGCGTAGTGTACATACATATACATACATGTATAGGCGCGACTTCAATTACGTATATATACATATACACATGTGCACACGTTCCTGGCGAAAGTGTCCCTCTCTCTCTCCGTGTCTCTCATTGTCCTCGGTAATCAATCAATTTCTCCTTTTTTCCAGAGCCTGACTCTTCCTCATCCCCCTTCTACATCCACTTTTCTTCCCCTTCATTATCCGCCAATGAATTTCTCTTTAAACAGACGAGTGAATTATGTATACGATTGTTCTCTCGCACTCTCGTTCTTTTCTTCCTTTATATACGTATTCCTACCCCGAGCGCAAACGCGCGCTCTTATGTGTGTAGAGAGAGAGAGCGAGAGAGAGAGAGAGAGAGAGAGAGAGAGAGAAGGGGGCGTAGTAATTATTCCCGTCGGGAAGGAAAAATGAAAAGGATGTTAATTGCCTTTATCGCGCGAGGCTGCTAATCATTATTGAATTGACGTGGGTATAGTGCGCGAGTGTACATGTAGGGGGGGAAAACGAGAAGAGAAGTGAGCGCGATTAAAGTGGAGGGAATCGACTTGAAACGTAATTACACGACTTGATTTCAAGAATTTAAAGACTCACCGCGTGTATGTGCGCACTGGCTGTACAAGCGTATACGTGAGAGTGCTACTCTTTCTTTTCAAGATTAATGAATTAAAATTTCAATTCTTGTTATAAAGGTGCTGGCTTTTGCAGTCCAATTCCTACGGATGCGATTTGTCAGCTATATCGAGGAGCGTTGTAGATTTAACCATCATGAGGCGTAATCGTATTTTAACGGAATTCGGTGTGGTGCAAAATATTTTCTCAATCAATGCAGATTAAGATACTAATTTATTTTTCACCCGAACATGTTTAATAAACTCAAATCCATATCCAATGTAAATAAGCGATTTCACGTATAGTTGTATAGAAAACGAGAAAATATGTATTTAGTACACTTCCCCGATATCAACTTCTCAAATCACAACGAACACACGATATACACGGTAAACCTGTCTAATGAAACGTCGAAAGGTCCGGGAACAAGTCGTCCTTTACAACAGTACATACACGAGGTTAAACCCGTAGACTCTCAGAGTGCAGGCGGCATATGCGGACCACGAGGTATATAGAGAAAACGGGTCTTTCTTATACTCTTACACTCTACCCGCAATGCTTGGCGATATATCCATAATCTTGCACGGCTCGCAGGAAGTTATAATATTCGCGCGAATTACAGTATCTCAAGGCACCACGTCGTGCATTGTCACTTAACGAGGTGACCGCCCCCGGGCAAATTGTTGTTAACATGCGTATACACATACACGTATATATCGGCGCTAACCCGCAGACGACGCGCGTGGGTCGTGCGTCTTTCCCTCTCTCTCTCTCGAGCGGGCGATTGTTATAATTGTCCCGTGCGCGACGCGATGCTTTACGGTTGCCGCTCTCCCGTGTGCTCGAATGATTTGTTCGATGTGACGTCGATTTCATACTTTCTAACGAGCTCTGGTACTCGCGTGAACGCGAGTAAAGCCGAGACACGCGCCCAGTTTAATCTCGCGTATTTCAGCGCCGCGCCTGTCACACAAGCTTGCGCTCGAGCGTCGAGGAGAGAAAAGAGAACATACATATTGGGTGAGATAGCAAATACAGGCGAGAAAGAAAGAGAGAGAGATGTGTACGTGGCTTATAATGCACCGTTAACACTGAAAAATCCCCCCTTGCGAAATTAAAGAATTACCATTGTTTATGGACGCGCGACCTGGCAATTTACTTTCAATAATAGATGTTTACGAGCTTTGGCGAGACTCGCACGTGGAGAAAGAGGGGAGAGAGAGAGAGAGAGAGAGAAAAAGAGAGCGTTGTTGCATATATGAGAAATCGAAACGCTAGCGCGCGATCTATTTTAGCATTGTGCGCGCGAAGTGAATCGGGATTCATAAATTTTCCAAAGAATACTTTATCCTTGTCAGCTGAATAAACTCACGCGTAATGTGTGCATTTGGAAAATTTATCTGGTAAAAATTATGAGTAGCGAGACGTCGTGTCCGCGCGCGCGTGCGGCTTTGTATGTGCGCACGTACGAGCGACCTATTGAAAACTAGACTTGTTACAACATTATTCATTAGCTGCAATGCCGCCGCGCTTGAGTGTCTATTAATTTAAAGAAACAGATGTTCTCTGCCGTTTGCAACATGAGTTAAAACGAGCGCTATTAGTTTTGTTGCTATGCGTTTTAAAAGCAAAATTGTCACTAAATTATAATATATTCCTGCTAAAAATACAAGCTTGCAGGTTTTGGCACGACTATACGGACTCGTAAGTTGTGTCAACATAGTAGTAGCCGTGTACTGCGTGATACAATCTAGAAAGTAGTGCTGCTGCCTTCTTTTTTTTTTTTAATTATTTTTACACTCGCTCGTATGTAAATTTTTAATGGGATATACCTATATACTAATAATATAATCTTTAAAATCGTGAACGGTAAATTTATTTTCCTAATTAAATTTTACAATGGTCCGTTCAAAATATGTTTTGCGTGCCCTAATAATGATTACTGGATCATAAAAGAAACGTTAATGTTTGAAAATTAAATGCTCTTAAGACTCATTATGTCGCAGTAAAACGCACGAACGAATTAGACGTAAGAAAAGCAAAAAAATATAACTGTTGTTGAATGCCTATGTAATATAGAAGAACAGAGTATACGAATGTGTAATCTAATAAGACGGCAACAATCTTATTTGTTAAAACATATTTAACAATATTCATCCTATCTAACCAGATTTGTAACCATTTCTTTCGAAATCGAACCGAGCTATTTCAAAAGATTGCTTCAAATATCCTTTTCCAAGCAAAAACAAATTCTATATATATTTTTCACTCCAAAACGGAATTCCCATATAGAATATAAATACGCTTGTCAGCATTTTTTGTAATATTTTACAGGCCCAAAAAATAACAAAAATGGAAAAAGTTTTTATAACTTATTCTCCTATCAACATGGATACATATGAAGTGCGCGATATTGAAGAAAAACAACATTTAACGGTTAAATTGTAGATGCCTGATGTAACTTCTAGAGGAAGCTTTGTAATAGTAATAGTAAACATTCAAGTTTTTCTAAAAACATTATAGAAAAAATATGTTCTGAGTCTTCAGGAATAAAATTACACTCTTTTTCAAAAATACCTGTGTGTGAGTGTGTGTGTGTGTAGATGTAACATTCATATCTGAGTTAAAAATTAACCGATTTAAATCATTAAAGACTCTGTGTCTTTCTCTTGTTTGTCTTCAACAGGGAAAGAAAAAAATTATATTTTGTGTAGAAAAACATAATTGTTATATTTGATATCATAATTTATATGTTTGTATAAAGAATATTGACATAATAATTTTCGTATTTATCATAATTTCAATGTTACCAATAGAAAGTTGAAATTAAATCCTTCTATTTGTAAGAAAAGTTTATTAAAACATTTCTATCTGTTAAAAAAATATACTGATAATACATTTTTAATAAAAAAATTCAAAATTTATAGAAATTTTTGCGTAAACTTTTTTTTAAATAAAAAGTTTTTATTTCAGATTTCTATTGGTAACATTGAAATTATGATAAACATAGTATTTTGAGAGTTATTTTGGTTTGAAGAGGGATTTAATTTATCAAGATATTAGATATTATACCCCGTAGGTACTAATGGAAGGCCCATTGGCAAAAACCTTGAAACATGGCTATTTTTATTTTTAATGAACACTTTCCCAAAGTTTCACCAAAATCGGACTCCCGGAGATCTCGTGGTCTCCATGCGAGTTTTCTTATTAAAACGTGTTTATTATTGCAACTATTCTTCTTAATTACTTCACTGAGAAAAAAGTTTAGTAAAAATTATTGTAATGTCTCGTAAAGCAACCACTGTAAAAACCCAAAAAATTAAAATACTTTATAAGAAATTTTTCTAGAATTATGGGAAAATTTACTATATGCTGTATTGTAAAATTTACTGTAAAATATACTAATTTTTTGGGTTTTCACAGTCCATAGTGGCTTTACGAAACAGTACCTATGGTAATTTTTACAAAACATTTAATAATTTTTTATAAATTTTGTTTTCAGTGATTATACTATTAATACTACCACGGGATCTCAGTATATAGTACAGCTATCAGTTAATTGGGTTAGTTAATTATTATTGTTTTTTTTTTATTTTCTGCATTTACATACCCCTTTCTAAGTATTCGGTCTGCTAAGGTAATCATTATTTTGTTCTCAAAGATATTTAAACTCAAATTCTTATGTATCTTATTGCAATGAAAATGAAATTATTAATCAAATATCAGAACCAAGATGAAACAAAGCGACGATGTCCATCAAAATTATTTTCCCAAGTATTAAATTCATTTAGCCGCGAACAATATATCAATTCGTATATAGACGAGAGAGCGGCTATTAACATATGAATGAACCAAAATAGAAGTCATTAAACCGTCCTGAATACGGTAATTTGAAACAGTTCAATGCAAATCGCGTCTTTTCATCTCAACTGCCGGTCAAGAAAGAGATATAGATCCAGTCTCTCTCTCTCTCTCTCTCCCTCTCTCTTTCTCTCTTGCACACAGCCATCCGTACATACACACAAATGCAGGTAGAGAGAGATAGAGAGAGGTAAAGGCAACTCGAAATTCCCATCAACAAATTCCAAGTTGGACTCTATACATCTATATACTATGCGCGTCGGGCAGTGCTCGGGCGCAGCAGCATCCGTCGCAGCGGCACGGTTAGTTTGCTTGGTGGTCACGCGACAGAGAAAGAGAGCGAGAGAGAGAGAGAGAGAGAGGAATGGTCGAGCAAGTCTTGCGCGTCTTGTAGCTAAGCGTCATGCAGTTGCCGTTGCCAGGACACTTGGCGACAACCCATCCCTCATCCTCGCGCCCGGCTGTCCGGCTAGCCAGCCAGCTCAGGCGTTGTCCAGTCGCCGAACTCTCTTCTCTCTCTCTCTCTCTCTCTCTCTCTCTCGCTCTCTCTCCTCGGCAACTTCTGTTATTATAAGTTAACTCTGGAGCCCCTTGTAGTCGCCTGCAGCGGCGGCGGCAGCAGCAGCCCCTCTCTCTTTCCTAGCTCGCAGATTATGGCCATCAGCCAGCGACCCGAGATCTGGGTAACGTGGTCGTCCTCGTCGTCGTCGTCGTCTTCTCTGTTCTCGCTCCTCCTCTTCCTCCCCCTTCTATCCTCCTACCACCCCAACGACGGCAGGGGACGACGACGACGCCTTCGAACTTCGGCAGCTTCGTTTGTATAAGGAAGTGTCGTACCGGCGCGCAGAGCTCGCGAAGAATAACACGTTCCGCCTCTTGACCGGCCCCTGTAATAAGTAGACTCGTTATATACGCATGCCGAATGTACATATCGAACCCGCTATCTACTTCAGTTATATTCCAAAGTATAGCAGTGGGTCTACGAGTTTGGGTGACTGTATGAGGGGGAAAAAAAAGTTTGCTGTGCAATGATGGAAATTATTAAAGGCTTCTACAATTGGTAGAATCGATGATGTTCCCGACGAGTTCTGGAAAATACGGTCCAAGTGCTTTAGTCGAAATATTAACCGTATATTATCTATTTTTTAGCTAACTTTGTGGCTAAGAATAACATCTATTTTTATTTCATGATTATTTAGAAATTTAAAGTAAATTGTGACATTTAAGTTTGACAACATATATATTTTAACTACTAGTAATTTCTATTAATATCCAAAGTACAATCTGTCAAATTTTTCAGTTTATTTCAAAGAATTTAAATTTATCCTGTATGCTACTTGACGTCTCCTTTACTATACCTCGACAACAACGACCAAATCTCTGCGGTTATTTGAAATAAAGAAACCTCACTACTGTCATTTTTCCACAGAACCACAGAAATAATCCCCGTCAGTCTTCAAGCTAAAAGCTCTGTTCACGCGTAAACATTTAGATCCAACCATGTTTTCGCGCTAAAATAGCCGAGGCAGTCCCCGCAAGGGGGAAACTTTTTTCTGACGAAACCGAATACCCCTAAAAGTACTATTTTTCCAATTCCATATAAGGTATATGCATATACATGTATACACACACGTGCATCTGTAGATACACAGCCATGCGTATCCAATAGCCTCACGCTAACAAAAAAAAAAAAGAAAAAAAGAAAACAAACTCGAGCGAACAGCAAAACGAACGCACACACATACGGCATGCGTTCGCTTGCGAAAACGATCGCTTCGCAGCCTTTTGAAAGCGTAAACCGCTATAGCGTACGCAAGTATCCCTGGCTTGCACTCGCAGAAAACAGAGAGATCTCGTCTATGTATATAGATACATGCGCAAACGACTCATACGCACCAGCTCCTCTTCCTCCCTCAAAACCACGCGTTCGAAAGAGGGTCTCAAAAGCTACGCATGCACATCACCTCTGCCCCCTCTATATATACATATACCTTTTTTTTGCGGATTAACGTTTTTTTTTCGGGTTAAAAAGCGCGTGGCCTCTCCAGTCGAGAGCGCGATATACTTTCGCACGCCACGGCGTGTGTGCAGCACAGCACACGAAGAACGGCTATGAAAGGGGAACGGTGGAAGAAAGGAAGGAGAGTATATAGAAAGCGAGAGTGCCGCGCGCGCGTGGAAGCGAAGAGAGAGAGAGAGAGAGAGAAGAGAGAGAAAGAGAGGAGTGAGAGGGTGCGCCGCACGCGCGGAACAGCTTTACGAGTGCAGAAAGTTGCTTTGGGGATATAAAGCAAGCGCATCGCAAATAACTTACAATCAGACCGGCTTGCGCGCGCTCTCAGTCCTTGCTACAGCAGGAGAGAGAGAGAGAGAAAGAGAGAGAGACACTTCGTATATACCTATGCGCGCCTGTTTACCTTTGCGCATTAGCGCTCGATTTAGCCTGTGCGTATAAGAGGGAAAGAGAGAGAGAGAGAGAGAAGGGGGCTAAGCGTTTCTCTCTCTCCCTATACACTCGCGTTGTACACACGCGACTTACGTTTCGCGCAGTAAGGCGAGAGCGCGCGCGCAGAGGAAAGGCAATTAACGTCTTGCACGTGCTCATGGATACTCTCTCTCTCTTTCTCTCTCTATGCTCAGGGTGATGTATATTATATTTATGTGTATTATACTTTGCTACTAATTTAATTTAATGTAAGGCGGACAGAAGATAGTGTTCTTGTATATTTATAGGCCGAGTTGAATTATGAAATTATGGGGAGGAGAGAGAACGATGCTGTAATGGGAGTTCTTCTCGAAAATTAGACCAATTAGCCGTTTATTCTGTTACAGCAATCAAGAATAACATGGGAGCAGATTTCGTTACAGTAATTATAATATTTAATAATTATATTATCAGTTTTCTAAAACACTCGTAGATATATAGTAATGTCATTGCGAATAGAATAAATACAAGATCTAGAGTATAAAAACCACTGTGGGTAATTTTACCATTCAATACATCTTATTTAAAATAAAATCGCACGCTATTACATTCCAATCGGCAACTTATCACCTAATAAAAACGAATATGCAAAAACGCGAGTTATACGTTCATTAGACCGTCCAATAATTCGTAATAACCAAAAGAAAAGCTCTCTTTCTCTCTTTCTCTTCCCTCTCTTTGTAACACTATACCGCGATAGCAAGAGCATTCGAACGCGTAGCAGTAGCAGTAGTACAGCAAAAATAAAAAAAAAACACAAAAACTGTTTAGTATACGATATTCAAGGTGATATTTCCCGTATATACACCGCTTGTGCTACCGATGCTCCCGGGGACTTGGACTTCCCGAGTGTTAATTCAAAGGTATTAGCAATTAACGAGGAATTACTTCCTCGAGGGTGCATTAAAGAGTCGCCTTCCCTCTCTCTTTCTCTCTCTCTCTCTCTTCCTCTCGACTGCTTTTATTTCGCTTGCATTTTAAGGAAGCGTAACGGCCATTACCCGCCCTACTCCACCTCGTCCACCTCTTCCTCCTCCTCCTCCTTCTTCTCCTTCGTATACGTGGCCCGTCAAGTAAACGCGCTCGTTTACGGCTCACGCGCGCGCGCGCGAGCGTTCCGGGCCCCCGGCCAATGAGTATGCGCGCGCGCGAGGAGCGCTTGGAATGAATGCAAAAAAATCGTGAGCAGAGAGAGAGAGAGCGAAGGAGCAAAACGACGCGACAACGCGGCAGCAGCAGCAGCAACACACCGGGATACTTTATGCGAGACAATATTGAAAATAAATCGATAACTTAATTAAAGCCGGCAGCGCGGCGACGGCGGCAGCAGCAATGCCGGCAGAGTCCGTCGGGAATCGGTACGGTTAATCAATTCACACCCGAGAGCTTATACTCTTTCTCTCTCTCTCTTTCTCCTTTTCTCTCTTCCTGCTCCTTCTCTCTCTCTCTCTCCCTCGATGACTTCTGCCGTGCCTTCTGCGGTAGCTATACGCGTATGCGCATAACAATCCGCGGCCGTAAAGCAAAGTATCAAGCGGTGATTTCATTAACTTATCCGCTACTTCTCTCTCGCTGCGGTCGCATGCGTGACTCGGGGAAGTAAGGCTAACGCTGCTATGCCATGATGCTGCTTCTTCTTCTTCTTCCTCTCCGTTTCTCTCTCTCTCACACACACACTCTTTCTTCGTGCCAATTACAGATCTCTCGCCACCCTTTTCTTCGCACTCTCTCTCCCTCTTTTTCTATCTCGCGCGCGAACTCGTGTGCGATATTTCGCGCGTTTTACATCTTTTTGCGGGACGTACTCGCGCTCATCGGTTATTCGCGCTCAACGGATAACGAGCCCCATTCGCTCGCGAGTACCACTTTACGGTGAATTTGTGTGTCGAACGGTAATGTTATCGCTGCTGCGTATTTCACGTCCGTTCTTAAGGCTGTTAATTTGCAAGAGGACGACGACGACAGTGGAGAAAGAAGAAGGGGAGAGCTAAGCGCTGAAAAAATTGTACGTCCGCTTTTTTGGGCACGCTTGATTATCAGCCAACTTCACGCGCGTGTATATTAAATAATTCCGAAAGTTATTTCATTCAGGATTTATCAGAGTGAGTACGAGGAAACGCGTGCCGCGTATGTATATGTATATAGATATATACTCATTGATGGCGTTCATTAATTTTCGTCCTCAATTCGCCGACTGGAAATCGAACTCGATCCAAACAATTTATCAACTCGGCGATACCCTTATAATAATCATTATTATAAAAATATTTACAAAAAGAAAATAAACACGAATATATATACACACGCATACATTTATTTTTATCGAAATCCATCTCTGCGTATATATAAAAATATACTTCACTCTGATCCGTGAGAAAATAAATCACTCATTTATTTTAGCAAAAATATACACAGGCATGCCACCCTCAATTATACAATCGGACGTTTCGTGCCCCCTTCCCCCTTATATCTGCTGTACAATTACGTGGCGCTCGTGTTCTCTCGCGCATATCTCTCTCTCTCTCTCTCTCTTCTCCTCCTCCTCCACATCGCGTTGTCCTAAACAAGCTCAAAAATTACGCGCCCGTAAAATTAATCGACGGGTAAAATCCACGCTCTCGTGTATATAAAACCAATATATATATATATATATATATATATACACACACACACACACACATGATACATACGCAAGAGAACTGCTGCTACTGCTGTGAGTGAATTTCCGAAAAGAACGCGCGTCGAGCGACAATTAAATCCACTGTGTTTTAAATCCGTGGAGAAACGCCGGCGCTCTTGCACGGCGGCAGCAGAATAAAAAAAGAAACGCGCCGCGCCCAACGTGTATATATATACATATATACATGCCTGACAGAGACGAATAGAGCTCTCTCTCTCTCTCTCTCTCTCTCTCTCTCTCACATATTCGCTATCGTTAATCTGCGAACGCGTGTGTGTATACGCTGCTGCTGCTGCTCACTTTTTTCCTCGCGCGCGCGTGCGCTCGCAGATTGTCGTTATTTCGCGACACACAATTTCGTTAAACGGTTTTCCGTGCAAGGTGCACGCCATTAGGCGAAACAACGCGTGTGCGCGCATATAGGGAAACTACAACAGAAACTACTGTGCGAAAAGGGGGAGACGTGTGTGACTGTGTGTATATATATATATATATATATGTATATATGTGTGCGTATATATACAGAGCTACGACACGGTCAGGACAATAGATATCCGGCGGGACAGTACAATGGTCATTGTAAATCAGGGCATTTTAAAAATCTGACAGGATATATGTTGACTCGGCCCTCGTATATCGAGTCACGCACCGGCTTCTCTCTCTCTCTCTCTCTCTCTCTCTCGCTCTTCTACTTGTACACTCGTGTGTATACATGCGTGAAAGCTCGTGCGTGTGTGTGTATATATGTGACGTTGGCGGCGGTCGCGTGTGCCCATTAAATACAGCATTATGCTCGATTCCCCGACGTCGACTTTGAGAGCAGAGCAGCAGTAGCAGCAACCGCGTAATGGTAATTGCCGGGACGTATGCCATTTTCGGCAAGTTGTTTTTTCGTCACAGCGTGCCTGTTCTCGAATGCTCATCTCCGAGTGATTTTGCGCTCGCTTGGTTCGACTTTCTTTTCTCTTATTGCACGCGCGCGTACCGACGATCGCTTGCTCCCCTTCGATCCTCGCGCTCGATTATATGCACATAGGAAAGCGATCGTGTTGCACGATAACATTTGTTACGCGGGGGGCTCCTTCAATCGTTTCTCCTCTTTGCCTTCTTCTTCTTCTTCTGCTGCTGCTGGTTGCTTGTAGGAAGTGCTGGAACCGCAAGGGAATGCCGCATTGCTTGCTGATTTCTTGAGCATTGTGCGAGCGAGGATCTCGATTTATACGACGATTCCGTCGGCCTGGAATTTTCGAGCATATTTGAAATAGCCGCGTTTATGTATATGTATGGGTGGATGGGATGTAAGGACGATTTTATGGTACGTTTAAGTATTTTTAATGAAATCGGAGTAAGGGCTTAGTTTAATTAGAATTTTTTCTTTTTCGTTTTCTGAAATTCTTTGTATAAGAGACTGTAATATATAACTAAACAAGCAATTTTCTATATATTCACCTTTATAAATATTTAGTAACAACAAGGAGATAAAAATTTTAGAAAATACATCCGAATTTCAGCAGAATATGGCTATACTGGGATAAACGAAATAATATCTTTAACGACTATTGATTACAATCAATGATAAAAATTGTTATTCTTGAAAAAACTTGTTAATAATATCGAAATCAAAACAATCAACGTTCCATACAACGTTTGGCCGTCAAAGTATTCCATGTACTAATTAAAATAGTCCTTCACTTCTCCGTACAATTCACCCCAACAATAATTAAAAATCGTTCGTCTATTTCAAGAGCTCATATACACCTTACTTTGACTATGAATTGTTTATCCAATCCTCTTGTGAGTCCAAATAGAACGTCACACACCTCAGATTCCCACATGCAAATAGCGTTTTCAAAACCGTCAAATTAACTTGGCAGCCGCTTTCAATGTCTCAATTTAGCTGAAAATACAGTGGTATATACTCAACTCAATGTACCTCTCACCCTCTTCCCGTATACCTCTGTATATATGTATGTTTATATACATATACATAACGCACGTGGCTAAAACGGAATAAGAAAAACGAGCGTACACACGCTGAAATGCACTCGTTTTTTCCCGTGTGAGCGAGCGCGCGCAAAACGTTTACCGGTGTGTACATATATACACAAACCGGCAGCAGTAGCAACAGCGCGGGAGCTTGAGAGCACGGCAAAGGGAGAAAAAAGAAGCGGCAAATGCTCGCACGTGAGAATCAGAAGGTGACGATGAAAGAAGAAGAGAAAGAGAGCGAGAGAGAGATGGAGAGCTGTGTGCGCATCGCCGAAGAGAGATAGAAGGTGCGGGAGTAAAAGAGAAAGAGAGAGAGAGAGAGAGAGAGCGCACGTGAAGGGGAGGAATTTTCACGAGCGCGCGGCACGCTGCGCTCGAGGCTCCCACATAAATACGCCCATTCGCGCGCCCTCTTGCATACTATTATATATACCTATCTCTCTCTCACTCACTCGCGCTCTCTTCCCACTCTCTTACAGTAGATATATATATATATATATATATATATATATATATATATGTACGCGATA
>JAYJLV010000027.1:8997209-9032407 GCA_036873485.1 Torymus texanus | reverse complement strand
ATATATATATATATATATATATATATATATATATATATGTATACGCGGTAGCAGCTTAAAAAGCGAGATTGGCCCCACTTATACGACTTGCGCAACCTGCGGACGATGCGCACAACCTGCAATTATTCGCTGTAATAAAATCGCGCTATATACGTACGCCAGCGTCTAGCCGATAAATAGTCCGGGAGAGAGTGTGTAAAACGCCTGTAAAACGGCCCGCGCGAGAACTTTACCTCCGTGTATGTATGTGTATGTGTGTGTGTGTGTGTGTGGTTGAGTGTGAGTAGAGAATAGACTGAAGGAGGCGAGAAAGAGAGTAAGAGAATACATGAGAAAGCGCGAGAAGAGAGTCGGAGCTTTCAAAGGGTTGTACTCGCGACGCTTATATAGAAGCGATATGGACGGATTTTAGATGGAATTACGGAGGAACGTTAAACATAGCCTCGCAATGGCCCTATGTTGCGGGATTTTTCATGGAACACCGGCGTCTACTACTATGGGAATCTTAGAATTTCGAAAAGTAATAGAGTTATTAAGGCTGAAATAAAGTTTGACGCGTGCTTGAGTGGCGAGGTAACTTTCGAGGAATGTTTATGTGGGAAAATGATGGCGTTATATATTTTTCCAGTTGTACGTTAAATGTCAGAAAAAAGTAGACAGGTTTTCTCAATGGAACACCAAAATTTCAGATAGATATTTCATTTTTCCAGACGTATAAACGTATAGTATATTTATGTAAGTTGTAATTACTCCGCACGCGTGTAGTGTGAATTGAATAAGCTCTGAAAAATAACATATACTTTCGCAAACACAAACACTAAAATCCGTTTCACTAAACCAGTTAGCACGTATATTCAATTTGTAGTATATTTTCCACTTAAAAAGAGAGCTCAAACGAAAATACTTAAAAGTCCACGTATATATAACTATATATCATCTTCGGTGTAGCAGGCATTAAAGTTACGTTGCATACTGTAACGTAGCGACGTCGTTTATTGGAGCAGTTGGTTCTAACAGGATACACGCTTATACTAATTCCAGTCGCACGAGCGCATGTGGCCTCTGTAAATCTATCCCGTCGACGGGTTTTCCAAAGTAGTTTGTGCCCCCGTGCGTTCGCAACAGGCCAGATATATCGAGATCATAAGCGTATAGTAATTAATGGTCAGCTAATGTATCGATTACTTACACCGATTGCGATCTCGCCGTTTAATGCGAAATTATGATGCTTCCTTGCAAATAACACTGCGTCAATTCCGAGGGGTGGATATAGCCTATATATACTCGGTAGCGATATACCGATTTGCAAGAATTGTTCAGAACGTATAACGACCTTGTGGGTTTTCAATTTGCTATTATGATTTTTATAGTAGTATTTTATTACTATTTTTTGTCCTTTTGATAATCTAAAGTGCAAATTTTTCGATAAATAAGTAGAAATGTTCAATCGATTGTTTGTCATTAAAATTGAAGATTTTTTTTCAGTCGATAACATCAAAACATCCTATACTTTATTCACCAATAATGAAAGTCAATTACAGCTGTGAATTATAACATCGATAAACGTTAAAACAAAATGAATCATTCGATAATTAATAAAAATATAATGGTATAAATTTGTTGAAAACCCCGAGTGGCGTGCGCGCGATAGGGGTGGGAGCTTTCTCTCTCTCTCTCTCTCTCTTGCCCATAGCTAGAAATCCGAACGTTAACAAGAGGTTACGTTTAGGGAAGTAAGCAATAATTTATTCCAGCGGAGAGAAGTGAAGCATGCATATTCTAGATATATTATAAATAATTACTCAATTATATCTTTGAAAAGGCGATGAATAAAGATGTACCGCCGGCCGTCGGCAAGGAGGAGGTGGAGGTGGAGGAAGAGGCGGAGGAGAGGGTAACCGGGCTAATAAAAAAAAAGCTCGCGTTGAATATTCAAACGCAACAAACTAGGTACACGGTTATGGCGATGGCTACGAGTAAGAGAGCGAGAGAGCGAGAGAGAGAGAGAGAGAGAGAGGCTAGGCTTCTCGCACGCTCAGTGGCCGAGGGGGTTGCAAGAGGGAGCGAGAAAGAGAGGCTTATTTCAAATGGAGATCTGTATTACACCCTTCGCCCTCCCCAACTCACCTCTCAGCCCCCGCCTTCGCCACACTTTTCGTTCCGGTTCCGCAAGTTTCGACACTCTCGAGGCAGCCGCGCTCTTAGCAACAAATCCATTTCCGGGAGCCGCTACGACTATTAAATGTTTCGCTCGTTCCGTCACTTAAAACGACTAATAAAGCCCACGATTTTGTTTTACATTTCTCTCTCTCTCTCTTGTGCGCACGCGGCGTATTAACGAAGAACGAGTGCGGAGACTCTTTCGTTTTGGCCGCAGCAATTATGTGCATCTGGAATGGGCTGTGCGCGCGCTCTCCAGTAGAATTGGCGAGGTTTCTTGATTCGCTGAAGATGCGTTGAGCTGTGAACCAAATCAACCTGGTTCAAGATACATTGATAATGTTATTCTCTATTGTATGTGTGTTACTGTTTCTTTTGTTTATAATAATATAAATAATAAAAATATTATATAGCTTAAATTTAATTTATTTTAATAAAATTACGTAACTGTTTGATTACCTTACGACTCATCCCTCCGCGTTTTTATAACGACGATATAATAAATATTATTAATTTCAGAACTTTTTTTTTATGCTCGAAGGCCGCGCACTACTTTTATTTTCAGCTATAAAGAGACTTTGATTTTACCCATAGAGGCGCTCGCGCGTTATTTATAATTTCTTTCTCATTTAATGCAGATGTTTTATGATACTTTTGTCTGACTTGCCATAAAGTTAAAAAACTTTATAGAGGGCATAAATTTGTTGACCGGACACGATAAACTTTAAAATATTACGGAAATGAAAAGCTTTTGCCGCCTGCTACACACATACGTGTACGCGTATGAAGCAGCCATGCTGGCCTCGCTTGTGGACTCCTTTTCCGCGCAAGATAATGCGCCTGAAATTTACGGGACGTTGCTGTTGTGTTGTGCGCGTCGCGCACGCGAGTGCGAACAGCCTCCTTTTTCCAATCCCTAAAAAGATATGCTAAATTTAATTCGCTTGCGTTCTGGCCGGACTCGTGCTTTATCAGCTTTTCTGTGTTTGCGTGTGCTCGGGTTTCTCGTTTTCAAGTCCTGCGACAAGTGTGTTAACGGGTAGTTGTTAATGTTATTGGACGACGAGTGGTATTTAGTGTTGAATTTTTTGGAATGTTTTTCAAACTTATTTTCATTTATTTCTAAGTTATTTTTCATTAAAAATCTAGTAAACCTAATATGCATATTTGCGAAATAATTGTATTAATAAAGAAACTTCGGATATTTCAGCCACTTTGAACAAAATATGTTCCATCTTCTTTTGTAAGCGCGTTGGAAAAACTTATAAGAAAGATTTCACTAAATATTGTAACGTCTTGTGACGTATTATTAAAGGATTCAGAAAATGTACATTACATCAATGACTTTGATCTAATTAAGTTATACGTTATCCAATTCGGCTAATATTGAGAAAATATTATCAATTAACTTATGAAATTAATATGTCGCAATTAATATTTCTAAATATAAAAATACTCTTCGTGACTATTAGTATAACTCATTAAATAATAACTAAATATAAAATAAATGAAGACATTTTGTATACATTGTTATTTATTAAAGAAAGGATTTTTCCGTAAACTTAACAAACTATTTTTTTATTATATTTTCAATTGTTCTGCTCACAAAAGAAACAGATAAATTAATACATTGCTCGGCAACATCATTTTTAGAATTTCAAACATTCTAAAATCATCTAAAATTACTTGTTGTTCAGAGATTTTGCAATACCAGGAAACATGTTCTTGTTTCTTCTTTATTGATTCTTTGTACATTGTTTTTATTTTCTATATTTACATCGGTTTATTTTCGACGTTTGATTGTCTACAATTTCGTCGAGTGTTATTGGAAAATGTTTTTTTGCAAAATAAGTCCTTTACTATTTCAAAATTTTGTTGAAGTTTTCCATTGAAGATAGTAAAAATTCAGGTAATAATTTAATTAATTTGAATATTTCTAAATCATAATCTGAAGAGTAAGAGAGTTCTTACTTGATTTCGATGATGAATTGGATATGCGAAAGTATTTTATTTTTATAAATCTTCTATAATTTGAAGAATTCGACTTCTCTCTTCTGTCAGTACTACCAGTTATGTTTCTTTGCCAATACTTTTAACTATATACTGAATTTGGACCTACAGAGCAGGAATGGGCGATATAATATTTCTCATATTTAGAAGCCATCAATATTGATTCTGTGAAAATAAAGAACTAGTAAAGTGATCAAATCACCTCAAGTTACTTTGTTAATCATAAAAGAAGTCTACTCGTCGATATTAAAAAGAACTGAAGAGTTTATGAAAAGTACGTAACAGTCATGAATTCTTGATTCTTAAAAGAGAAATTGTGCTCTAAGTTATATTGTGAGTCAAAATACATTTCTTTTTTAATATTTTTATGTGCGCCCACTCAGTAGTTTTGTTATTGTTTTATTTTAATGCGAGTTAAAACTCCATGTTTTTTATGCATGATTTTTTATGTTTATGTGTGTTTTGTTTTACGTACATGTATCTGAAAGAGTATAAAATAATAATAATAATAATTATATATTTCCGTTTCAGATTTAGGGCTAGATATCTCATTCATTTATTACACTATCTGTATATTTATTTTAAGTTATATCTTGATAATTTAAAATAAAAACTTTTTGAAGTTTTCTTCAGAAAAAGTTTTCTTTCGTGATAAGAAATCGGAAATTCTAAGAATTTCATCTTTTTAAATTAAAAAAATAAACTTAAGACGAAACGTATAATTTTACTAATAAAGTAATTACTATGAACGAATCATGTGAAATGAAATCTCGGACAAAAAAGATTTTCTGGACCATAGATGGTCCAATATTAGCTGCATCGAAACTTTCTTCAGACTTTTCAAGATAGACCTCAAAACCATAGCTATCTTCTTTTCACAGACACAGTACATTACTTGAATTTTATTACCGATATTGCTCCGCTACTTCATTCCATTATACGATTGCTACTATCCCCGCAAAATGCATTAAACAGGCATTTTGAAAACCTATAATGAAAAAAGCTGCAAACACTCAATATACTTATACCTCACTCTTGTAAGAAATTTCTACTTTTAGCGCTCGAGTCCTTTTATTTAAAATTCTATTACCCCCGCTCTCAAGAGCCGGGCGCTCTCCTCGCGTGCGGATCTCCAGGCGGCGGAGTGCCATTTTCCGTCTGGACGATTTTTCGCCTAGAGAGAGAGAGAGCGAGAGACGACGACGACGACGCACTACTCCTTTCCTCCCTCAGACGTGATTGGCTTCTGATAGAATTACGAAGGGTGGACTGCCGTCGCCGCTGTCGCGAGACTCGGCCGCTGCTCTATACGCGCGCGTGCACGCGCCTTGCCGAGGGTTCTCCGCTCTCTCTCTCTCTCTCTCTCTCTCTCTCTCTCCTCCTCGTCCTTACTAATACATACAGAGAGTCATCGGTGAATAAGCTCGAGAGCGAGAGGGACTAAACAAAGGCGCCTCGAATCTAGAGGAGAGCGCTGCCATATGCGATCGGTAACTTCGCTCTCTCGGCTTTTATGCGAGTTACGCGAAATGTTAAATCGGACAAAAGTTAAGTGTTTGCATTATGAATCAGGACAAGAATTGGCTGCTGCTAGATCAGTGAGTGGAAAATCAGTAGGGTAAATCGTTTGGCTTGCTGTACTGTTTGCTAGCTCCCTCTTTATGTGGAAAGTATTCTGTAGGATATAAGTGCAAACACTCCGGCAACCTTAAACATTATAATAATCTAAACAAAAATGTTATTAAAAAATAAATTTTTCCGTCATTATGTTAAAATTAAAAAAATTAGAGAATTTTAAAACTTCCAGAATTACAAGTACAAAATAAATTACCATAAATATTTATTTATTCTCGATTTCCCATCATCATCATCATCAATGAAAATTCATTCGATTATACCGCTCGAATTTCCGCTTCGTAGAAAAATTTCGCTTTCTATAGCGTTTAATCGCATACCACTCTCTCTCTCTCTCTCTCTTAAAGCGAGTTCATGAAAATATCATGAAAATCATTACGAGTGCGTAAACAATACAGTTCTACAAATAGTCAACAACACCACCGCGGGCCGCGCAATCACTAAAAGCCTCACTTTCTATCTTTCTCTCTCACTCATAAAAATAAAACTGTTACGTTAGCGAACACCTGTGGCATCAATCATCGTAAACATTAAAAACGATGACACACAAAACGCGCAGCTCGCCGGCTATCGGCGCCACAGTCATCGCGGCACGGCCGCTTTAAAGCTCCGAGCTCGCGTATATATATACTCGCCGAGCGAGGGTGGAAAAACTCTACACATTCGCTCTTTCTCTCTCACTCTCTCCCTCTCTGCGGGGTTAAACGGTTGCCTCTCGCGTCATGCGGTACCACTCACATATATATACACAATATACACACACATACACATATATATATGAATCTACCCGACCCTCTAGATAAAGACGAGGAGATTGAAGATCGCGAAGGCGCGTAGTATGCGAAGGGTGCGTATATATATATATATATATATATATATATATATATATGTGTTTGAGCAAAAGAGAGAGAGAGAGGGAGAGACGTACATCATAGGGAACTGGGGTCGCGCGCGAAATTGAAAGATGTGCCGAGGGTTCGAGAGAGTGAGTGAGCGAGCGCCAATTTCCTTTGCCGCGATTCCATAATTTTATTGGCAATTTGCGAGCCATTACGCGTATATACACACACACACACCTACGCAAACTTGTATACTGTATGCGCGTGCGCGCGCTCTGCGTGACTGCGTTGACGGATTTCCGAGCCCGTATACTACTGTTGCTACTGCTGTGGCAGTATATATACGCACGCAGAGAGAGAGAGAGAGAAAGAGTCCATCGGATGATGATGATGGCGTGCGCATGTAAATATATATACATACATACATACAGACGTATAGGTAACGCGTGAGCGCAACGGGACAGCTCGCCCCGCGCGCGCGCGCGGTATATAGAGCTATTTCGCGTATCCACCGTGCGCTCATATGTGTGTATGTGTATGTGTACATATATATGTGTATATATATATATAGAGAGAGAGAGAGAGAGAGGGACTAGTGTATGTGGCGGGGCGATACTGGGTTTTAGGGTTATGGGTGAAAACGTAATCTCCGTACGCGAACGAATTTACGAGTGGCGTTACCATTGATTTGATGACTGTTTTGCACGCGGCTCCGCTGTGCTCGCTTCATGCTCTGTATATATGTGTATGTATATGTAGCTCTCTCTCTCTCACTCGTTCGTTCACTCGCTCTTTCTCCCTCTCTGTCGGAGCAAACGAGCGCACAGCGTACGGCCGGCAGCATGTGGCTGACCAACTAAATATTTTGAACGACTCGGCTGGTGTATATATGTGCGCGCGGGCGGGCGGGTGGCTCGTTGTTTGTGTACCGACGGCACGCCCGCCCGCGGCCGACCGACCGGCCGCTGATAGTCATGAGTTACTTCGTTGAAAGTGAGCGGAACGCTTTCATTTTGCCAATGACACTGTTTCAATGACGAGTAATCCGATTTGACGGATGCGCACGGAATTTCGCTGCTCGTTTTTCTGCGCTGCTCGCGCAGTGAGAGAGAGAGAGAGAGTGAGAGCAATGATTTTTCACCTGATGCAACGTATGTGCTGATGCTTTTGCACATGTATGTGAGTGTGTGTATATACGTGTGAATGATGCGCTTTTGTGAGTGTTCCTTGCACGTGCGATAAGGCTTTTAATTGCCGTGGTAAATATTGATGATCGTCATTAAACGTCATTCCCCGTTAATTTTTATTTAATTCCCTAAATGATTTTTATCGTTTTATAAACGCTTTTTTCAATCGGGTTTATTTTCGATTTTCGGTTATCGGATTTTCTCTCTCGTGCGCTCGCGGAATATTGCGATGACTGCGCGCTTTTGATGACTTTGCCTTGTAGAATAAGGATGATTGTAAGACAAATTTCTTTAACTTGAGACATTTTTCTTGAAATTTGGTATGTTCTTATTTTTTGTTTCTTGGACGGATTGTTGATCCGTTTTGCATGTTGATGCAAAACTGTGATAATTTTACTAATAAAAGTAAATTAATGGATAGTATTTATCAATCGTTGAAGAAGACTTTCAACATTACTTTACATCGTTTTGTTTTATTGACGTTTCGGAGTATTATAAGCTCCCTTGTCAAGATTTGAGAAAGTAACATTTTAAACTCTGAACTATGGAAATGATTAACATGTCCTTGCTCAACTTTTACTTTTGCATGTTTTTGGGAAATTTTTGAGATACTACGACTAAGTATTGAAAAAAGTTATAATGCTCTGGAACTTCCGTTAAATAAAAGATTTTCAAGTAATATTGAGTATCTTAATTAGTTTATGATCATTCCATTAAAACCTAACAAAAGAATACGTTTATGAACAAAACCTTATAATCTTTTTTAAAATTCTAGTGTATAACCAAGTTTGTCCTGTGTCTACTTAAGTTTATTTATCATATTTGAACTCTTTCCTCAATAGATTATAGTGTACAGTTGAAAGTTTCTAGAAAAAAATCATTTTCTTCTATTTAAAGACGTTTCCAACAATACTCTTGCTTTTATAATAAACAATTTTGAATATTCTTCTGAAAAAGCATATAAGTTGAATAATGTCATGTAAGTTGAGGAATGATAATACCGTTTGTGATTCGTTACATATAGACGCCAAATAAAATTTATTTTAAAGTTAACTTTTAAAATACATCTATGAGAAAGTATTTTTATGTTTAGCTACTTTAATTAAATTAATGGAAGGTAACATTACCTTAGAGGACCAAACTTTTACCAAAAAATATACGGAAGATTGAATTTACTACCATTTACCACTTTACTGTTAATAAATATAGCTTCCTATTAATCTATTGACGAAATAGAAACATTTTGGACAAAATCAATATGAATAATGATAGCACAATATTCCTAAAAGTATCGAACCAGTATAATTGAAAATTCTGATTCAATTGTAAATACTAAAATTTACTTGAAATTGGCATGCAACTATCACATAAAAATATAATGTTTGCCTAACCATAAAATTATCTAAAATAGAAAGGTAATTTATGATCACCATTTCTACCATACATAGTGATTGACAAATTTAATACCACAACAAAATCTATCATTTCATTCAGAAAATACCAATATACCTCATACCATCATAATATTTGTCGAAGCAAACAAGCAACCCGATCCATCTCCCGAAAATCACTATCCACGAAATCACCGTGGTCCTCTAGCTCGCGTCGCTGAAAGGCTTATCAACAAGCCTCCGGCCTCTCGCACTTCTAAACCATAATGGACGGACGGACGGGCAGGCAGCGGCTCTCGTCACACGTTATATACACGTTACACACCCTCGCCCCGCCTAGGACACATACATATATACGCATCGCGTTCCTCCGCTCATAATCGTAAGAGCGAAAAGTGCTCCGGAATTTCCCCAACGGAATATATATATATATATATATATACACACACAAGCGCGCGCGCATCATTTTATCTCCATGATAAATACGCTACATTTTATGCGCATTATTTTGGCCCACCGCTATATACTAGCTTCCCCCCTGCTTATCATGTGTGCGTGTGCGGAAAGGAGTGAGAGGATGGAAAAGGACCGCAAGGGGGAGAGAGAAGGACGACATACAGTGTCGTCGTCGTCGTCGTCGTCGCGTTCCCCTTCACGTTATATATATGTGTATTCGGACATCGGCCGAATAACCAGACGGGGAGAGACATGTGCGAAAGCACAAACATGTCTTAATGAATGCATTTTTATTTACGCGCCTACGGTCGCGAGAGAGCGCCTGCGTTCGAGTGTAATTTATGTATCTATTCAAAAGTAAAGTTATGTTGTTTCTTAATAATACGGACGTGAATTTGAATTTTAAATAGATGCCGATGTTCCATTAATTTATTATTTATGCATTTATTAAGCGTATATTGTGCGCCGCAGTGATTGAAATGGAAGATTTTTAAAATTTTTTTAATCATTTAATTGAGTATGAGTATATTATTTTGTTTGTGAGTTTTGAAAATAAAATATTTTGCAGTCTGGTCATAATCGTATAGCTAGTGATTTTGAATGAAATTTTCATGAAACAAGTCCGACTGTGACTACCGTCGGATAAACGAAAATTCGGTACCTACATTGCGTATAACAAATGAATGCATTTGTAAAATCTGTTAAATCATAAAATTGTTAAAATTGTTCAATAATCTTTTCCCGAAACATGTTTCAAACAATAAAAAATCGAAATCGTGATCCCGTAATTTAAAATATAGATGTTTTCCGAAACATTGCATTCAAGTAGATAAAGTATCGCTCGCTCAGACAGGCATTCGAAAAAAATCTCTATATACTCTTTTAACAATTCGCCTTCATGAATTCCTCTAAAAATTTCATATCTTGTACACCTTTCTTGAAATATTTGAAACCATACCGCTCAGATCAACACGTAAACCCACTCTCTTTAAACATTTACCGCTAAATTCATAATTCAAACCTCATATCTCTAAACCTTTACTCTTATTTCAACCCCCCACTACTACTCCAAACCACTCGAAGAGTTCATCGCTGTCTTCAACAATCTATCAACCACAAACCTCACATATAAAATTGCCATTTAACCTTCATATCCACCATAGCACGGGTATTATATATAAAATAAGTTTTCGCATGCGCAATTACGTCGGCAACTACATACATCTCACTCGAGAGCCCTGCCACATAAAATTCTAACACACTCTATCGAGCGTTTTTTCCCCTCTCTAAACCCATAACCGCCAAACATTTATATATACAAAGCTACGTACGTGTAGCATGCGGAGGTAGTGAAAAAAAAAACCGTATTCCCATCCTATGCCCACTATACTACGAACGCGCCGGCATACTCTCGAAGACTCAAGCTAGCATCAGCACTCGATCACACCTCGATGTCAGTCGTCATCGATGCATTGTCACACAGAGTTCACGCTGTATGCTATATACGCGAAAAAAGAGGCCTCTCACACGCATCAGCGCTTGCTCGTAGGTGGAGGTAGGGGTAGTAGCATGTGAAAAACGAAGGGCTAGCAAGTGAGGGCAAAGGGTTCGACAGAGAGGGTTTCACTCTAGCAGTAGTTATCCAGCAGCAGCAGCAGCTCCTCCCTCCCTATTGCAACGCACGTATAGGCCTGCAGAGCGAGCGATCGCGTACACAGCCCATCTTTTTTAATGTTAGGCAGTTATAGCCGGGCGCGTACAGCGCGTGTGTGCAGTGCAAAAAAAAAAAAAAAAAACTTAGGTCAATTTTTATCACACAAACCGACCGAGCGGGCGGCCGGGCGAGATACGCGCGACGTGCGGGAAAGAGCGAAAACGCGCGAGAGGGAGAGAGAGAGAGAGAGAGAGAGGGAGTTAAAGAGAACGGGCGGCTGCAGCAGCAGCAGCAGCGGCGGTGGCGCCCATAAAAAATGCCTCTTTACGTATGGCGATTGGTCCGCGGCAACAGGGGTAATGCCGCTCGCGCACTTTTTTGTCCTCCCTTTTTTTCGTTCTGATGCGGGGAAAAAATGCGCGCCGCACGTCGATTGGTCGAGGGGACAGATGACGTAGTGAGCGACGTGCCACCCATCCGCTCTCTCTCTCTCTCTCTCTCTCTCTCTCGCTCGCTCCGCTTTACCTCCCCCCGCATCCCGCTCGCGAGTGGGGGGAATACACTGCACACGGGCTGCTGCTGCTGCACGCGGCTGCTGCTGCGCTCTCTCGCTCTTTCGCGATCCCGAAAGCCGGAGGAAAGAGAGAGGAAAAAAGAGCGCCGGCGCGAAGGAACGAGAGAAGCGAGAGGAAAAAATCCGGCCCGAGAGGGATAGATAGATAGAGAGAGATAGAGAGAGAGAGAGAGAGAGAGAGAGAGAAGATGGTATGTGTACGTGTGTGTGTATATATATATATATATGTGGGTGCTGCACGCGCTTGCATCGCCGGTCAGCCGCGTCCCCCTTCCCCCGCTGCTCAAACCTCCACCCCACTACCGGTGCAGTAGCAGCAGCAGCAGTAGCGGCGTCGGCGGTGGCAGCGGTGGCTGCTATCGCAACGCAGGTAGCGACTGAATTGGATGGAAATATCATTACATCGGAAAGCCCCGCGCGAAATAAAGAACGTCGAGTGGTAGAAGGGGGACGACGAGTTGGGAGGTGGGTACAGTGCAGAGAAATCGGTAATAGCGCGAGAAATCGAGGATGAGCCGGCGTCGACGCCACACTTCCTTTGCAAGAGCCGCTGAGAGGGGGTAGAGAGAGAGAGAGAGAGAGAGAGAAAGCGGGAAGCACGAAGCTTTTTTTCTTTCCCTTAAGCGGTGCTCGCTCTCTCTCTCTCTCTCTCCCTCTCGCTTACTCTCTTATCGAGCAGCCGGATTCCGCCGGCTCGGAGGAAACAGGTGGCAGTCCGCAATTCACGGCTAGAGGTGTAGGATGAGAAGAGAGAGGGAGAGAGATGCGAGCGAACGGAAGAGGACGAAGATGACTGGATGAAACGGCGCGCGAGTCAAGGGGTTGAGGAGGGGGAGGGAGGAAGGGGGCGGAGGGAGCAGTGAACGTTCACACATGCTCTCTACACGGAACGAGGGACTTTGCTTTCGGGCTATATCTGCGCGTGAACTTGAGGCGTTTTTTTCCTCGCTTTTCGCGGTTTATGTGCGAAGATTAAAAACGTGCGAGAAATCGCCGTTTGAATGCCTCTGGACAGTGAAAGACGCGTGCCGTATGCGGTTGGGTTTCATATGTTCGAATTCGTTCGGGAAAAAAGATGGGGATGGCGTATGGAGGAGAGGAAAAAAATTTTCCAATTAAACTTACTTTGTAAACATAGTTCGTAGCAGCAGTTTTTTACTATTTTTTTCCTACGAATGAAAATATATATGGTATTTCTATATAATGAAAAATCGTTTTGGAAGCGAAAGCCTTAAAAGGGTTTTAACTTTTATTGATTCGATAAAGTTGATTAGTTTTCTAAAAAAAAAGATCGTCACGACGAGGAGTTTAAAATAATATATTATCAAAATTAAATCGATCTCAAGGAAATTTAAATTGGAATAAAAATTCTATGTTTATTTGAAAAAGTCGAGAATGATTGTACAGGTTCTTGAAATTGGTATTTATTTTGTTCGAAAAATTCTCATTCGTGAAAAAAGTAATAAAGCCTTTTCTGCTACTCATCGCGAGAGTTCATTTCCAATCATTAGGTAGTATTAGATATTATTTTTTAGAGCAAATGGCTCGACAATAGCATCATTTTATTTTTGAAAAATTTCCATATGAAAAAGAATTTAAAATATTTATCTTGTTATATCCAATGTATTTATTTGTAAGTTCGATAATATTACATTTGATATTTTCACAGAATTCTTGGTCAAATCGTAAATCTCTCGTAGTAAAAACATGAATTTATCCGGTACTTCGTACTACGCTTAAAAAAACCCTTATTTAAAAATTTAAAATCGCTTAATATAAAACTCGATACGTACAAAATTGCCTAGAATATTCCTTCACGATACATGAAATTCCTGTGAATCCCCAGCATCGAGAGAAAAACGCTACGCGTCGTCGGCGTTACAACTACCCGAACACCCGCACATACATACATATATATATATATATATATAGGATTGCACGCTCTTTCTCTCTCTCTTTCTCTCTTTCGCAAACACACGCACATCAAAACGCAATAAATGAAATTTCCAAGAATCCTGAAGGCAAAAAAATTTGTTTTTCCCTCCCACCATGGCGTGCGTAACAGTATAACTTTTTCTACAGTTTCAAATAATAAAAATCGAGTAATCTACACCTGGCCACGACGAAAATGACGAAATGATGATACAATTCGCTCGTTCTCCCGCTTCACATTCACACAATATCTTTCTCACACACACACACACGTAGTGTTACTACCATCCTGACAGAGAGCAAGAGAGAGAGAGAGAGAAAGAGATGAAAACGCGCAGGCTGCAACGATGTTACTCAGAGCGAGCGAGCGAGAGAGAGAGAATACAGCAAACCCGATATGTATTCGTTTAACTCGCGCGCGTCCCGATATGACATGATCGGCGCATTAACCCCTCGCGCTCGCTCGCGTTTTTTCCTCTCGCCCGCGATAACCTCTCTCTCTCTCACTCGCCCCCTCCCTCCCCCGCTATACTCTTCGTCCGCGCCCACTCTTTTTCTGGCTGGCGCCTGGCCTGGGATGCGTTTTTATCGATTTGTTAGACCCCTGCCCGCTCTCCGTACCCGCGCACCGCACCGCACCACGCTGTTCTCTCTCTCTCTCTCTCTCTCTCTCTCTCTCTCTCTCTCTCTGCCACCATCGTCCGATGCCCCCCTGTGCACGCGCGTGATGCCCGTGTATATCTGCATGTACGAGAGAGAGAGAGAGAGAGAGGCCTGTGCACCCTCCCACACCCCCTCCTCCACCCCCGCATGCTCGCACAAAGCTCCTATAGACAGCCCCAGTCAGATTGGTTCGGGCGTGACTCTTTTCAGACGGCCGTGCATGCATGTATGCGGCTGTAGCGCTCGACGACCCGGACTTCCTATACTATATAATACTTTCGCTACTGATGCCACTGATGCTGTTGCTGCTGCTACTGCTGCTGCTGGCCTCCACTCTCGCTCTCTGTGTCATTCGATGACTCGTTTTCGCTCGTGCCCGTGAAAGTGTATACGCACACGCGTATATGTATATATACGAGAGACGAGAGCGTTATAGCATTATCATCGACCGGTGCGCGCTCGAGCGGCCGTATGCGGTATTTCACTTTTTGATGACGGGATACGCGAATACGCGAGCGTAAGGGAGAAAGAGAGAGAGAGGACGTGTTATATAAAGTGCGATATCGCTGATCAAATGTTTGACGAAGGATTTTAAGGGGGAACAACGTGCCCGTGAAAATTGAAAATAATGAAATTTCGGTAGCTCCCCCCTGTCGCGAAAGCTTCGATGATCGGACTGTAGTGATAAATTTTTGTTTATTATTTCATGTACTGGGGTTGGGTTTATTGAGTCCCGAATGACTACGGTGAGCTCATTATCACTATCTATAGCTGATTTAGAGTGGAATTGATGATGAAACTGTCATCGTTTTTAGTGTTTGTTTTTTATTGTTTGAAAGATTTTTTTTTAATTTCCAATGTAGGATGATACTTTTTTTAATGGAAGCATATGCATATCAAATTTCTTAATTTTATAGCTTTTAATTTCTGCTGCTTTGAGAATTTACGGTAAAAATAAAAGATAAATTAAAAATCAAATATTCATATGGCTTTTTCTCTGCATATACGTGCATTGTAAAAATATTTCTTTCAAATCTAATAAACATTACCACGGGTTATGAAATAATAAAATGTTTTTTACTCAATATTTAATACGAAAGTGGAGTTCCATCGATAATGTGCAGCAACAGCAGCAGCAGTAGCTTCGGAGTTAGAATCTCGCTTAATAAACAAACATCCCTTGTATTTATAATTATTTTAATACCAAATTCACAGGGAAAATTAACTGTTTCTATTCGATAAATATTTTATGCCTTGTTTCCTTTATCGACTATCCACAGAAACGTACATATTCTACTCGATATTCCGCGCTCTAAATTAACTTACTCCGTCGTCCCGATACGATTTTTCTTTGAATTTTAATAATAATTCACTGACTTTATCAGGCGAATATGTTTATGCATTTTTTTTTTCCAGTTGCATAATATTATACATATACATACATACACAGACACAAGAACGCTCATACGTATATATACACACATACACGGTATATATGTATATATACATATCAACGAGTGCGCGCGCACAGGGACGCCCGAATCGCCGGAAAAAAAATCAATTATAAATGCTATCAGGTGCACATTTTTTCCGGGGAAAAAATCGAGCCTCCCCCTCCCATTCTCTCACTCTCTGTTCCTCGAACCCCAAACTAATTAAACTATATTCATAAAAACGACAGCGTCGATGGTGATGGTAGTGGTGGGGTTTGTGCGTCGACGGCAGCAGTAGCAGTGACGGCGGCACGGAGGGCAACGAAAACTGACGGCATAAAGCACACTGCTGCCTGTACGCACACTCGCAATTTTTTTTTTTTTTTTTTTATTATTATTTACCGGAGATTTTGATTACAGTTCTCGACGAATTCCAATCGAATATTCAGATTTCATTTCGAGCGGTCTGCTAGCTACGAGCGCGCGCGCCTCGTGTTCCCATTTTCGTTCGTCACGGCGGCCGCGCTGGGAAAATTCAAAGAGAAAATCAAGGCAGAAAACTTTATGTTTACATTCCGCAAACTACATCGTTGCACGCGTCGGACGCGTTTCCTCACGGACTCTCTGCTCTCGCGTTTGCAGTCGCCGAACGATTTAATCGTAAAAAGAGAAAACAAGCTGCTGCTGCTGCTGCTACTGCTGCCGAGTTGTTCCTCTCTTTTCTCTCGTCTCTCCTTTCCCTCTCTCTTTCTCCGTTCGCCTCTCGTGCGCGCGCCAGGCGCCCCGTTGCCTCTTTTTCTCTTTCTCTGCGAGCACTCGCTTTCTCTCTCTCTCTCTCTCTCTTTCTATCTCTTTCTCTCTCTTTCTCTCTCTTTCTCTCTCCGTGGGCTGTAAGTGATCGGGGGGAAGAGAGAGAAAAAGGGTAGGAAGTCGACGGCGGTGGCGGCGTCGGCGGTGTGCTCGCAGGGGTCGCTTTTATCGCTTACGGAAATGCCAAACACCTGTGGAATAACGATCCAGTTAAGTGGGCCGTCGGTAAAAGAAAAAGACTGGCATTCAGCCCCCGCTTCGCGCGCGTTGAAAAGCGTAGTAGTATACCGTTTTCAGGTATTCGCGCACTCGCCTGGCATTATGTGCTAAGGCGCAAGCTTTATTAACCGCCTCCCCGTGCTTCGAGCTTTTTTTTTTTGCTCGTGCCTTTCCCCTCTCTCTCTCTCACTTGCGTCCTCGCGTATTAAACCTAAGGAATATAACGCGCAAGCGAGTGCTGTTTAATTGCGGAATCAACGGGGTGCGCGAGGTATCGAATCGTTTTGTTCAGACTTAATAACGTTGTTTTCGGAGCAGGGGAACGGGGAAGCATGGGAATCATTTAGAGATGCATTGTTAATGAAACGAAGGGGGATTTACAGAAAAAAAAGGAAAAAATGTACACTCGAGTGTGTATTTTCCGGTCTCCGGAAATTTAATAATAACATTAACGATTGATAGTTATGTACTGGAAAAAAAAATTTATTTTACACGTGAAAAAAATACGCGGATATTAACGTTGGGGATGGGGAGGAAAAAAATACATTTTATAAATGAAAAATTTGAAGCATAAAAAGTTATTTATTTCATTGTACGCGAAATTAAAATCCTTCTTTTATTTTAAAAAATGTTTTAATCAATAATTTTGCACGAATAAATATAACTTTTATAAATGTTAACGATGGTAGAACGAGTTATTTTCTTACTTTTACGGAGTTTAATTATATTAGAAAAATCTTCGATATTCTTTATCACATTGATAGCTGACAATTTGGCAGGGTTGAGAAATATTTAATGCACGTAAAACTGGTTTCATCGCTCCAGTAGTATTAACAACTCGTCTTTCCTCGAAAAGATATTTTTGATTTACACTAAAGAAATTCAACTTCATCTAGTCGAAAATAGTACTCCCACCGAAAAACGATATTCTTCGCTTATATTTTTCATAAAATCGCTTTCCGTCCTATTTAAAACCATCGTCACTTCTCGTACCGAAAACCATCCCGTTTTATTTCATCCATCTCAAACACTTTTATAATTCTACTTTGGAAAAATTACAAACGCACTTCCCAGAAAACATTCGTCACACAATAGCCTGGTTCGTAGCGGAAAATTCGCAAAGAAGAAACAGGAACGAGGGACAGCAAAAGTGCCTTAAGTGTCGCCGAGGCATAAACTCTTCTCGTCGTGCTTTATACGTCGTCGTTGTCTGCTGCTTTAAAGCTCGTCGATCCGAGGACGCAGAGAAGGAAAGCAGCTCGACCGCGCATTCTACTTCTTCTTCTTCGCCGGCCAAGGAAAAGAAGACCAAGACCAAGACGAGGGAAGAAAAAAACCCACGCATACATACACACGCGGGGGAAAGAAACGACCGCAAGCAAAAACAGGAGGAAAAGGGGGGGTGAGCTGTTAAGAATGGCTTTGCGGGTGGTCGCCGTCGGATCGCGGCGGGTGCTGCTGGCGGCAACGCGCATAACAATCGGCGAAATAGAATCGGTTGTAAAGTCAAATGTGATACTTGGCTGACCATTCCGGAAAGCTTTCTCTCTCTCTCTCTCCCTCAATGTAGCTTTGCCGAGAGAGACAGTCGTAACCATGGAAACTCACTCTCCTCGGTTCATAATGATCTTCGCTGCACGTCGTCGTCGTCCGGCGCTTCGGAGGAGAGGAGTACGCCCCGGCCACTCGACTCGGAAATCACCCGCGCGCCACGTCGACCTTTATCCTCTCTCTCTCTCTCTCTCTCTCTCTCTCTCCCTCTCTCGCTTGCTTGAGTTGTCTCTTGTCGCCTATAATAACCTGCTCGCCGGATGGCCACTGTCCCTACTGTAATATTCTTATTTCGAGACCTTATGCGATCCGATATGAGACATTCGATGGGACGATGATTGGTTCGATAATGCGAACTTCCTCTTTCTGAGAAGACGAAATATCCTTTTTTTTCTTCTTCCCGGTTGATATATATATAAAGGGAAACACGATGGATAATGACTTTATCAGACCTTATTGTAGGAAATAATTGGCATTCGTTTGGTAAGTATATTATGCTGAACGTTTGACTGCTTTTATACATTGAAGATTTTTTTTCCACAATTAAATATAAAACAGCGAAACCACGATGGTTTTTCAGAAAGAAAATAAATTAAAAATATATGCTCTCAATGTTTACCTAAAAAATTAACGTTATTTTATAACAAAAAGTATCATTAATCGTTGTTAATAGCGTGATGGCTTAACGTTATTAAAATAATATTAAATTCATGTGTTTAAATGACAATATTAATTTGATAAAAAGGATTTACCTGATTATTTTTCGTAATTCATTTTACATTGAATTACAGAGCTTTAAAATGTTAAATTAAATTTATTTAAATCATTACATTAAGCGCATCAAGCACCTTATTACGCGATTGTTGATGATATCAGCCAACGTTATTCCCTCGGATATATCAAATTTTTGCAATCAATTTTAAACATGGAAAAACAATCAAATGATAATTCATAATGACATTAATTCACATTTAACGATATCAATAAATTAATTTTTCCATCATCACGCTGACAGTCGTGGCATTCGCTAATAAAACAGAGAGAAAAAAATCCGCTGAAAAATGATGAAAAATCATAGCCTCCAATGATAATCAAATGATCATCATAATTTCACGAACGGAGCGCGCAGTTAAAGTCATGACGCGAGCGCGATGATGAAGCCAATTCGATTCATTTGTTTATTAATCAATTTTCACTAGGCACGTGGCCGAACGCGAACTCTCTCTCTCTCTCTCTCTCTTTCTCTCCCTCTCTCTCTCTCTGGCACGCGTTCACCGTTTGAACTTCAATAAAAAGTAAATCAAAGTCATCGCGGAATTTCGACCAAAATATCGCACGGTTCAGTGAATGACCGACCCCCAGTCATTCATCGGATCACGCTCGGTCAATCAGTATACGGTCGCGTATACACACACACATACCCACACGCGATTCCCCCGCGCACTCACACGCATTCGCGCGCGCGCGCGTTCGCGCTCCACCCACGTGTCCTCGCTCGCTTGGCGCCGGGCTCACTTTTAAAGGGAACACTTCAAATACGCGAAACCGAAAGTAAAGAACTCGCCTCTGCTACTGTCCATATGTGCCCTGGGCATTTGATTTTTGCGCATTTTAAGTACCAAAGCTGCGTAACTTTGCTTATATGTGTATATATACAGGCGCGCGTGTGTGCGCGCGTACAAACGTTTGCCGCAGAGAGAACGTAATTATTGCATTAAAACGCAGAGGAGAGCGAGCAAACGCGAGCTCACGCGAAAATTATACGCGGCAAATGAGGGACTGCATGGAGAGTAAACGTTTTTACTGCGTGTATATATGTATGTGCACGTACGTTTGTATGTACGCGGTAACGCAACGCAACGTACCGACACTGCGAACCGTCGGGACGCAAAAGAGTATAGCCGTCGCTTCGATGCGGTGCTGCTTCTTTTTTTTTACTTTTCAACCGAGCTTTTCAGAGCTTGCTTACTACCGCGCTCATTTCGAGGTGTTTTTGCTGAATAATTAATTAGTACGATGAAAGCTGTTTTAGCTACTTGTGGATATATACTTCGTTTTCTCGCCTTTCCCGTGTATTTTAAAGTGTACTATGGATGAAAGTGTCGTAGAGAAATTTGATTTCATTTCACTCTTAGTTAATAGATACTCTTCTGGGAATGTTGAATAAGTTTAATTACATTATTGAAGTAGATAAGTTTATTATTTCTATGAATATACCGTTTTCAAAATAACAATGGTTTCTAAGATATTCTTTATTAGTATATTTATATTCGAATTTTATATTTGCAAATAGAGATGTCTTTAGAAATGAATAAAACATAGAGAATAACCGCATATGACACGTTATACATACGTTTATCTTCGATACTAATGGAAACTAGTAAGAAATTGGGGATTATTTCTTTTTAAAAATTCAAAGGCTTATAATTGAATCTTAGAATTATACGTTTGCTGGACGTCATCTTTTTTTTCCTAGAAGATTATATCTCACGTTACCTTGTTGAAATTGTCACCTACCAAGCTATTTTGGTAGACGTTTAATTAGAGGCTTTCTTACGAACAATCAAAAGCAATTAATCGATTTAGAATTTATAATAATACAAGAAATTGAATAAAATCATTTCTTTGAATAATTAATCTATAAATCGTATAGTACATCTGTCACTCAAGTCTTTACAATCTCTGTGTGTAAAGAACGTAATAAATACACTCTTCATGACTTCTATAATCTGCGTTCAATTATAAAAAGCAAGTGATTATATGTAACTATTACGTAGTTTTATCAATTTCATGCGAAACTAGGACACTTTATTTTTACCCTAATACGCGGTTACAAATCATTTGAATATCAGTATGAAATTTCTTGAATACTGACTGGCCAATTTACTTTTTGTCCGTCGCTGTGGTTACGCTAGTTAAAAAATAATGGATCGGTAAAGACGCGAATCGAACGGCCGCAAAATTAGCCGAAATTACAAGTGTGCAGCCTGCAATAAAAGGTAGCTTTAGACTCGAAATGGTGTAAAGACTTTTGTTATCGTTGTAAATCAGATATGCGCGCGGTCTCGCATATATACATGAATGCTTTTATGGATGCATATTATATTATAAGAAAAACGGCATTTCCTCTTAACGTTTTTCTTTGGCCAACTGGAACATGTTGTAATTGTACGATGTAAAATTTTCACGCGCTTATACATTCCACGTTAATTGTTGCAAGAAATTGAAACATACCATTAGGAAATGAGGTTTACGAGAACATGCGAGAGAAAAATTAATGAATACTTTCCATTAAGATAGTATTATACATTATCCTCTTGAATTAGCAGTTGAATGCTACAAGTTTAATGCGATGACTTAAGAAGTAAGCTATTGAAATTTAACGAAAAGGTAAAAATAGAATTATTCTAATGCCGTACGTAGTTGAGAAACTCGAGCCAGTTATTGCGCACACTTGGCTCGTTAATCGGTACCAGCATTAATGAATGCGTAAAACATAATAACAGTTTCCGCAATAGTATAACCTACTCACTTACAATACCAGACCTGCAAAATCAGACTTTTGGTTTTTTCCTTCAAAATCGACGCAATCCAACCATTTGCCAAACTCACTTCTCAAATTATAAACTAAGAAAACTCTTTATCTCCCAGTAGCTTGATTCGGAAATCAATACGCAGCCTGATGACAAACTCGAAAAATTTTCAAAGCTAGCCAATTATCGTAATAAATAAGCTTCGGTAGCCCTGAATGAAGGCGCTAAGTCCGAAGAAAGGGACATAGAATAGGCTTTGAAGCGCTTCCTCTTCTTTTCATTTCTCGCCGCGGCGAGAAAGAGAGATTCTCTCTCTCTCTCTCTCTCTCTCCCCGCGGCCGGTAATTAAACTTCTTTCCCTATATACCCCTCGCACTGTTATATATCTATATACAGGTTAACTCGACTGCTCTCTCTCCCTCTCTTGAGCTAATTTTCCGCGCTCTTAATCATTGGCTATTCATCGCTTGAAAGAGATCTTGATTTTAAGTGCGACCTCTAATAATAATTCCTAATAACGATACTCTTTTGCTATAGCGAGAGCGTCTGCCCCGTTCTATATAATACACGCTCGGCCCTGTCATTTTGTACATATATATAAGCTAGTATAGTCAAGAGCAAGGGGATGAGATGGTGTATATATATGTATAACTACGTCTACTGTGCCGCTCGTCCTTCGCTCGCTTATGCAAATTATAAGCGCACGCGAACGCAGAGGGTCAGAAGAGCTTAACTTTTCATCGCTAGTGTGCTGTGAAGTTCTTATTGCTGAAATCGCTACGAGGAATAAGTGTATATATAAGTGATCGTAGCAAGTAAAAAATGATTGTTCAAAAAAATACACGTAATAGTTGCGAGTAACTATACTATACTTCCTTTGCATCATTTTTTTTATAAAAGTAATGAGATTACAAAGAAAAAACAAACAAATGTATGAATGTTCGCAGTGAATTCATATGAATATAAACTCTAATAACACGAGTCGTTCTGCCATGATCGTTGATTATAATCTGGCTATTCATTTTTTTGTCCCCCTCATAACGCACGAAAGGACAACTTAAAAGGCCGACGCGTGTGAATCCGCCGACCGTGTTCATGATATTTGTCAACTTTTATGTCGAAACGGAAGATTAAAAAAATATTGCATTAGAGAGGGATAGACAAGTGCGGCTTCGAGCAATGGGCGCTTGCAAATGAAAAGTTAATGCAAACTTTCATTCCAATTCCGAAGAATTTCATCGGCAATTGTCCCAAGAAATTAGATTTGCCATAGTCCGGCATGTCGATTACATATGAATGAAAACTCACGCGACCGCGCAAACTTTAGTGCAACGCAGCATAGCATTGACGACGACGACGACGTCTATATAGGTGGGCAGTTGTCGCGTTCTGTGTTGTATAGCAGTCCGATGGAATGGTCGAAAAAGAGAACGAGTGGCGAGCGGGGGGTGCAAAGGGAGGAGTGAGAGAGAGATAGAGAGAGAGGCTGGAAGAGAGAAAGAGGCAAAGCGCATATCGTCATTCGTCACTTGTATAAGTGCACGCGCGGCCGGCGTTGCCGCCGCTGCCGCCACCGTGCGCACATTGACGTTTACTTGCACATGCGTGCGTGCGCGTGTGTTTCGGCCGTGTGTGCACATCGGCGCTGCAACGGCGGCGGCAGGCCTCGTAGTGAGAGAGAGAGAGAGAGAGAGAGAGAGAATGAAAAATGGACTTTAAAATCGAATAGCTGCTGTCATATTATAAATTGAATTTCGGCATCGTAGCGCCTCGCCCCGTGTATTTTTTCATCTCGCTCTCGTTCACTCTCTCGTTGCAGCAGAGGGAGAGAGAAAGAGAGAGAGAGCGAGAGAACTGCATCGCACGAGCGCCGCACCCTCGCTGTGCTCTGGCCCTCCCCTTCGTCCCACCTCCACTGCTACCACTACCACCACCACCAGCACCACTGCTGCACTGCACAGGCCGGGGCTCGCGCTTTTTTTTCCCCGAACCAGCAACGGCAGCTCCCGCGAGCACTTTTTCGCGAAATTCACCGTTTTGCCGCGAACAACTACAAACGCGCGCCGTTCGGGGTGGAGGAGGTAGAGGTAGAGGAGGTGGAGGAGGAGGAGGATGAATCGACGCACGGGGGTGCCCCGGTGCAGTATAGCAGTGGGGTGGCTCTACTGCTGCTGTACCCCCGGCACGAGGTGCGTGGGTGGCTGGGTAGGCGGAAAATATTTTTTCGGACAAATACGCGCGGCGGTATCTCTCTCTCTCTCTCTCTCTCTCACTCACTCTGTCTCGTGAACGAGCAAGCGAGCGAGAGCCACGCTGTCGATCGACGTTAACGTTAAGGTTACTCTTGCGTGGAGCTGCTCGATTTTGTAAGTGTTTTGTGCGTGAAGAGGAGGCGGAAAGAGAGAGAGAGAGAGAGACGTGGGAGAGTGAATTTTCACGTTTCTGCGGTAAGGCGCTTGACTAGTGATTCGGGTTTATAAATAAATTGTTTTTATAATGATGGTAATGAGAGAGGAGAGGGTTCGTTATGCATCAATGCTACCGATTTCAATGCGGAGAGAGTAGAAACGTTTTCTTGCGTTTTTGTTTCAGTAAACGGTATATTTATGAAGTATTGATATAATTTATGATTTCGTTTCAATTGTTCAAACTTCTGGAGTGTGTCCGAATTGAGTGAATGCACTTCAGGCCAAAGCAATTTTCATGCGAAATTTAAGTGGAGTTCGCTGAAAAGTTTATCCTTTCGGATTTATTTATAAGTATTAGATTTCAAAATACATCTCACAGTCGAGCTAAGCTATTACTTGCTGCTTGTGTAATGGAATTTTAATACTTAGATTTGTAATAAAATTCCTATATTCTTTTGATATTTATTTCACAAAAAAAATCTTGTAAATCCAAAAGTAGATAGTTGTACGCCAATAAATATTATTATGGTTTCAGTATTCAATTGAAATTTTTTAAAATATATTTCATTTTTTCTTTCGAATAAGAAAAATCACGTAATACAATGATGTTTGAAGTGAAATTGAGGAGATTGAATTCTTCAGGGAGCACAAAACTTATTTTTTTTTTACATTTTTATCCAAAGCAAGTAGTTACAAATGACTGCTTGAAAGATATTTAAATATACTTAAAACTGCTTTTACATCGTAACACAGTACCCTCCTTAGCCTCACAGCAGTTTTCATTAAATAGTAGGAAATAATATTACCGTTAGAAGACGGTTTCCTGTTTGAATACTAAATGCATACGTATATTTCTGTTCAAACAGTTGTTTTTTTTTTTACATCAATGTTTAACTATTCATATAATTTATTTGGTCACATTATACTTAAGAATTTTCGTAAGACGTATATAGATTCTCAACATTGTACTCTTAAAAAGCAAATAACACATTAGAATCATTTTAATCCACTCTGTTGGCATATACACGGAAGGCAAGATCACAATTTATTTAAAAAAATACATAATATTTTCTTACACAGGTAAGTAATCTAGAATCACTTATTCCTCTCCACCTACGTTAACAAAAATTTTAATAAAAAAAAATTCATTATAACAATGTACTTTTCCATCGTCCCCCTACCATATTAATACTACAAAGATCAAATTCCCTTCCTAATCCGACTGCAATTCGACATCCTCCGCACGTTCATCAAACCTGCGCTCTCTCACATACACGCGTGCTCGTGCCCTCCTCCTCCTCCACACCCACGTCGCTCTCAGCCGTGCTCGAACGATCGGTCGTTCCATTTTTTCCCCGACGATTCCCCGGCGCACATCTCCGGCATCACACAGTGGCCATAGCCCCCGGAGTGCAGGCCAGATAGCCGCATACAGCAGCCGGCCGGCATTTTCGGCCTTCTCTGATTTGGCAGCAGTATAGCTGCAGCAGCTCGAGGCAACGCAGCACCTCACATACATATACATACATACACTTTCTCTCGCTCTCTCTCTCTCTCTCTCTCTCTCTTTCCATCCACTCTGTCGTCCCCTGTCCGCGCGCGAGAGAGCGAGAGTCGTCCGCGGACGAGTGCAGTGCAGCAGAGCACGCACCCGGGGCAGTGATCGTCGTCGTGCCGCGGCGGCTGCAGCTCTCTCTCTACACCGCGAGCGAGCGAGATATGTATACGCGAAATCACTCGGCTAACGAGCGCGTAGGATCGCGTACTTGAAAGAGGAAGGTAGAGAAGGGGAGAGAGAAAGAGGAAGAAAGACAGAGAGAGAGACTAATGCGCTTATACCGTGTGTTAATAATAAAGTGCGCGCCTGCCCTGGCTAGATTATATTTATTAAGTCGCGCATGATCGGGACACAGAGAGCACGCGTATGCGTTGTTTTTATCAAAGTTTAAGGGAGAGAGAGAGATCGATGGGTTTCGCCATCGCTAATGGTGAACGAGAGAGGAGTGAGCTGGCCGGTTAGCTATGCGATTTATGAAGCTGGGCGTAGGAGAGAGAGAGAGAGAGAGAGAGAGAGAGAAAGAGGGGGAAGAGAGGAGAGAATATGTTTCTTTGATACCTGCATATATATACACTGAGGGACAGGGAGAGAGAGAGAGAGAGAGAGAGAGAGAAAGAGAGCTAGAACCGTACGGGTTATGTCTGCTGCAGGATTACCGAGTAAGTACTGATTAAAGCATTACTTTGCCGTTCGTCATAATAAAGCGACGGATATATACAAAGAGTCACTTTGGCTCTTGCTATGAATGCACGTGTCTCTAATAAATATTACTTCGATTCTGGTAATTAAATGAAGAGCTATACGATTAATGCATATAAGTTTTTCATATAACAAGGTTCATATATATCCAAGAATGGCTAATCGAGTTAAAATAATCGTCGACTGGAAATAAAGTCACAGTTTCGGAGAGAGCGCACATGACAAAAATGGATTAATCGTCAATTGAACCCGAAAGATATAAAAGATGATGTCTTATGCATTCTCATAAATTTGTAAATAATCGTAGAATTGAATTTCTTTCATTAATTTCTTACTTTACAGGTTTATTTAATGGATTACAAAACTTATTTTAACACAGAAGTCGAAATTATTCATAAGAAACATAAAAATATGTTACAATTTTATTTTTATTTTGGGAATAATTGTTTAATTGAAATACATAATTTATAAAACAATATTATACTTATATCATTCTATAAAATGATTTACAAAACTGCTGATGTTTTCCAAAGATAGACTTTGAAACTTCAAATGTCTGTCTTGGGAAGTAGTTGCAAATGTAAAAGGTTTCTATTTAACAATTTTTCAGTTTAAAACACTATTAAAAATAATATAGTATGAGCAATTACACTACGTTCTTAAATATTGGCGTATAGACATTGCTGTTGCAAGATTTTTCTCCGCCAGACATTGCATGAAGTTGCATTGATGGTTAGCGCCCTCTACAACTGTTGCGACACTTTTATGCATTGTATTCTAGTTGAATTTGAAGTTTCAGTTCGTTACAATCACTATTTGCTGGTGCAACATAGTTTCTCTTAATATCTGAAAAATTTTATATTATTTTCTTAGTTTTTTTTAACAACAGGTGCTCTTTGATATACACAAAATACGGGAATTACATGGTACATTAGATAAGTAAATCAAGAGTTATAAAAGAGAGCTATAAAATTTTAATTTCTCTATCTAAAACTACATCTTTAATTTTTATGTATATTCTTTTGACAAATTTCTTCTCCCTAAGACTTTCAAGACTCTCCCCCATCCTTTTGCACCAAACTTTTCCTTAATACCATTTCGATTAATTCTGCTTATTAGAATTGAAGGAGCGCCTAATTCCATTCGGCGCAACATTTCGTAGATTCACTTCGTTGGACAGAGGGAGGAGGATGAGGAGGAGAGGGAGTATATATAGAGAGGCAGCTAGAACAGCTCGAGAGCGTGAGCGCGCGAGAGCACAGGGCGAGTAACGCAGAAACGTAAAGCGAACGATTATTACAGCCATCCTCGGTTATCATTATTTCGTCGCTTATTACGGTATCTGTACATTGACGATAACCCCGTTAGAGCTTTCGTGTGCGTACGTGCATGCGTACGTGCGGGTACAGAGGCAAGAGAGAGAGAGAGAGAGAGAGAGAGTACGCCCCTTCTCTACTACTACTCGACTGCTGCTGCCGCAGCTATACACTGTAACCCTTCCTCGAGCCGCTCTGCCAATCGAACACTTCCATTTCCAGGGTTAGCAGCAGCAACGCGCCGTTGTTATCTGGCACCGGCTGTCCTGATTATGCTAAGCACTAAAATCGATGGCATTAGAACAGCCGGCGGTGGCGGTGTGGCGATGGTTAGGCTCTCACCCTCGTTCACGAATCTCCTTCGCCGCGTGCTCGTTCGCTGCTGCTGCTGCTGCTGCTATTGCTATACGGAGTATGAGTAGCTCGAACCCTCTCCAGTTATTGGCCGGTTCATTTGCTCGCACTTTCGTATGTTTGCTTTGTCTGAGCGGTTATTAAAAATCGAAATTTCTGGAGCTCTCTTAATTTAGCCGGGCAAATGTTTTCTCGATGGAATTCTCGGAAGTACGAGCGAGTGGTGAATGAAAATTTTATTGAACTGTTTCGCTTGAATTTGTATGACTTTTCTGTACTATTCTGTAAGTTATAGGTTCTCTTTTTTTTTACAAATTTTATTATTTTAATACCATGGATATGGACATTTTTTGTCTCACGAGAATTTTTTCGTTACCATGTAAAAGTCAGTACACATTTGTAGAACTGTTAGAAATACATTTTTTACGTGTTACAGTAGCGACATTGAATGAATTGTAAAAATACAAGGTAAGTAAACATACTGTTAAATCCCAATGTAAATTATAGCATGTTTTATTTAAAGCACAGACAACGAAATTTCGTTTCTGATATTTTCTAGATAAAAAATTTTATTATTAAATCCTTTCACAGAATGATAGCAATATTTAACTTGTAATAAGATAAATTTAATTAAAGCGTATAGTTGAATTTTGATTAAATATTGTAATAAAAATATAAATTATAAGAGAAAGTTTTCTTTTTCCAAAAACATTTAAAATTTATTCTAGCCATAATTGTTTGTATCAATGGATTGTATTCAGATTTACCATTGGTAAATTTTACTGAGCTCTGGGAGTCCTTTAATATTGCAGATAGCATGAGATTTCAAGTTTCTCTTTCTCTTTTTCTCTCTCCCGTGCTATTTTGTATACCCGAGCTGCAATTTTCTGCTTCAAAAGAACAATCGTCCGAAGAATAATGTATAACGGAATTGTTTACCGCGCGTTCGAAGGAGAGCGCGAGCGCGCTGATGTTTTTGATGCAAAAGAAGACGAATAGGAATGCGCATAAATTTCGCGTCCAAACGTTCGTGCGCGCGTTACTCACCATGCAAAGAGTGATCCGGATGATATGTGAAGTAGTCAGAAAAGCTGATCATGATGGAATTTTAATGGCATTTTTACCGTTCTCGATATATGCGAAATCATGCCTGCGAGTCTTGTTCTTTCCTTTTTTATTCACATTTCTTAAAAATACAATCTTGTTTTGATTTAACAATGAAATTTACAATATTTACAATAAAAATATTATTTCATGCCTTACGTATGTAACGAAAATTTTTTACGAAAAAGTTTTGTAAATATTGTTGTACTATTTCGTTTATATACTATTTCAATGTTTTACGTCCTTTTATAGTTTTGACTAGTATGAATCAGTGGTAGCTTTTATTCACTTTAAATTAATCCCTTAAATTACTCTTTTATCAAAGCCAATTATTATCAAAGATCACACTGATATACTATTGTCAGTAAATTATGTAATTCACGAAAGCTAGATGTTTTACTTAATTTTTGGATGTTAAATTGCACATATATGAGCAATAAAAGAACACATTGTAACAAGACTCGTTGAGGAATTCTAAACTTCTTTTCTTTCTATTATTTATATACATGTGGGTTATTCCATGATAAAGGTTCTGAATTATCACTATTCAAATTGAATAGTTATTATTGTACGCCATTCAGCCGTCTTTTTGGGTACAGTTTACATGTATACTCAGAAGGTAATGCGATTCTACTTGTTACATTTCCATAACAGAATTTATTTAAGAGTATTGGAGCAATATTGTAATAATCTAAAAATAATATTAAGCAGTATTGTAACAATATTGAAACAAAACTGTTACAATAATGAAGACATATTAACTAAAAAAATGCTGTGCATCAATATTCTCTAATGACTGTCAATGTGGATGATATATACCCTAGCGGAAAAAAATTGTGCAGAAAACTGAAGAAAAATAAAGAAAACTGAATAAATAACAACAAAAAAATGTCAAAATTGAGACAAAGGCAACAGTTATTTACAGTTATTAACTGTTATATACAATTTTGAAATTATGAAAGAAAAAGATTAGTATAGAAATTTTTCTACTTTTCTTCACTTTTAAACAGTTTTAAATGATTTTATTCAGTTATTAACAGTTATTACCAGTATTCCTCAGTTATTAACTGTTCTGTTCAATTTTCAAATTTTTTCGTATATATTAAAACTTTTCAAATTCTTTTGTAATATATAAACAGTTTTCTTCAGTATACTACAGTTGTCTCTAATTTTCACTAGTTTTTTTTTCTAAATAAAACTGTTACTTACAGTTTTTTTCTGATTGCTTCACTTTTTTAAAGCTATTTATGTTTTCAAAAATGTTAAGTGAACATAACGGTTGATAACTGAAGAAAACTGATTAATATAGTTGCTAACTATTGATAACAGAAGAAAACTGCAAATAACTGTTGTCTTCAGTCTCAATTTCGACATTTATCTTCAGTTATTTTCCGATATCTTCTGATTTTTTCTCATATCTTCAGATATCAACTGTTATCTTCATTTATTTCTTTCCGCTAGGGAACAATATTATTAAGTCTTAACGCAGGCTTGCAAAGTAATATTTTTATAATATCAATTGAAGATTGAGTGGTTTATGAAGTTATACAGAAATACAAGTACTTAAACAAATAAGTCAGCTGTATTCTGTAGCATTGAAGAATGCATATATTGCATAAATTAAATATTTTAACAAGAAGAAATCAAACATGGCTACAAAAGAAGCATAGCAAAAAGAAATAATAATGAAAAGTGCAATGCTAAACAGATAAAAACAGATAAATAGACTCACATGTTCATAAATACATACAAACACAAATGATCTTAAAGATATCTGAGATCATATACAGAAAAAATGCTTGAAAGGAATAGCATCGACAACAAAGTCTAGTGGTAATACAGGAAGAGGTCACAAAGAAAAAGGGTCATAGTAAAATTGAAAAATTTTGCTTATTGTTTATCAATATTTTTTATTTGATTATTAGTACAGTATATATTTTTCAAAAATCTAATATTCAAAATACCTTGATAATGTACATAAACTTGATATTTAGTTTAAAATTATTATATTTCAAATTATTAAAACGTTAACTTTCAAAAAATATCGTAAAAATCAGTTAGCTTGGTGAAAAATCGTTAATACTCAGGAGCGTTAATTAAAAATTTCTATGAGTTATCATTCATCTAATATTTCAGTAATTAAATCAAATAGAATACGAATATATCATATTTATATTTTTTAAACATATTTTATGAATAATTCACGTTTTCAAAAAGTTACCGACAAAGCATTTCTAGCCAAGAATATATATAAGTGTAAAATAATGTTACAGTTTAGAAATACTTATAATAAGTACTTATAAAAAGTGGCATTCAAAAGAAATAAATTTAAATGTTTCGTATTTATTACCTCCATGAAAATTATCTGTCTATACCTTTCTACTTATATTAAAGCAATTTTTATCTCATTCTAATTTAAATTATGAACATAAACAATATATATACAACAGAACTATTCATTCGATATCTATATAGATTTATGCAGTTGATATTAGTTAAAATAGTTGAATACAAATAAGCTAACAAATATTCTACTGTTGCAATAAAGTATATTGTAACGTCCTAGCGCAAACCTATAATGTCATTTATTACACGCACAGTATCACAATGACATTCACGTATCATAGCCCCACATTTATTAATTGCTCATTCAAATGATTCCCATTCGATCATTCTGAATAAATTATATGAGCGTACCTATTTGATCTATTGTTCAGGCTTCATTATTCCTAATAGGACGTTCGAATTGTCTACAGTTATAACTCATAAACTACACCCTTTATTTTAAAATACGACAAACACTATACCATGAGCTTCTGTCCTAAACTCAATCTATATTCCTCTCCTAAAATTCAAACCACTAACAACTCAACCTTCTCTCAACATCAACGTCAGCATAGTCAATTTCAATGACAAGCAGTCCCCATATCTCAGAAATTCCCTGACAACAAAAAAAGCCAGCACCCATCACCGAGACAATCGACGACGTCGAGACTCGTGGATTTCCCCGAGAGCACTGCATACACATACATACACACACACATGTACGCAAACTGGCGCATTGGCACTACATTTGCATTACAAGTGTCGGCGTGACGGCCGAGAACTCTGCGCGTGTGGGAGTAAAAGAGAGAGAGAGAGAAAGAGGAGGGCGCGACGACGAGAGCTATAGAGGTAACGGTGCGCGCTCGCGTTGGCACTATCCTCCAGCGGCCAATTCCAGCCAATAATCCCGATGACCCGAGAGCGCGCGCTCGTCTGTCCGGCAGACATTTGCTATCGGCTAATGACAAAACTACAGGCCTTGGCATCTCCGATGCGCTCTCTCCCTCTCTCTCTCTCGTGCTCGGCCTCTTCTCTCTTTGGCGACGCGCAGAGTCGTTGTGCCCGTCGCGTGGGTACGTTCGATTTACCGCTCGTTTCCATCCCGGCCGTATCAAGTTGTAGAGCGACGGTCCAGTTCTCCTCTCTCTCTCTCTCTCTCTCTCTCTCTCTTCCCCTTTCCCTCTTCTACTCGACTGGCTACTCTACAGTAGCCTTGCTTTGGTCGTGTACAAATGATAATTTGCCAGTAGTGCGGGCTCGCGCCCTCTCTAAGCTTAGCACACTCTCGAGGACGACGCTGCGCATGTACGTAGGTTGAACCTCCCCTGTCGCCTCTCGCGGAACTGTCGAATCGCCCGGACGAAAGCCTCGAAGCGGTACGCGTCGCGTCACCCTTCGCTCGTTCTCTTCTAGTCTAGCCAGGCCATGCGCGACCGGGCGTCTCTCTTTCCGTGTACTCTCTCTCTCTCTCTCGTACCAACACCATTGTGTCCACCCTTTGATTACGCGCGAGCGCGCGGGTACGCTGGTGCTCGCGGCTCCCTACACCCCCACCCACCCGCAATCCTCTAATTATATTCACTCGCTGCTGCTGCTGCTGCTGCTGCTCTTGCACTCGCGCTGTGCTCCAGGGGTCCAATTCCGTTCACCTTTCATTACAACTGCTAGTGTAGCTACGCCACCGCGTGCCTCGCTCTACGATTCGACTACCGATCGAAGGCCAGCTGTCCTCCCCCCCCCTTTTTTTTCCTCTCTATGATTATAACAGCTTTCCACTCCCTGTTCATGCTCTCTCTCTCGCTCTCTCCATTACGCCCCCTCCCCTCCTGTTCGCCAATGTCGACGCCACTCGCCTAGTATATACTCCTTGACTGGAGTAGACGATAGTATAGACGTACCCAACTTCCTGATCAGTGAAACTTGCCAATATTGCCCAAGTGCACGGAAAAGTCGCCACTTTAATTCGATTTAATTCCTCTTATTTTCTACCTAAGTAAATCCTTCTCATGCTCGTTTAATATCATACACACAATGCAATACTTTGCTGATTGTAATAACTTACGCTATTTAAATGTTACAAATTATTGATTAAGAAAAACAAAGCCTAATTATTTTATATCCTCGTCGACAAATCAACGGAATTCCCGCACCTCTGCGCAAATAATAATTCCAATGCTCTATCTTTGTACGTGTTCACACCATCACGCACTACAAACACATTCAACGGCAGAACGAAGCTATATAATAAAAACACTCCGCGCCAACGACGACAAGAAGAAGCACCGCGGTGGGCGCGTAATAAGAGCGAGAGACAATTGTAAACGAGAATAGGGGGCCGCCGTTGTCTCCGCCTGGAGCATGAAAATCCAGTGACGCGACGACCCTCATGCACTCATCACCTCGCAAGTATACAATACGTGCTCTCATTTTTCTCGCTTCGCCAAAAAAGCTATATATATATATATGTATGTATATCCTCGAGGAGAGCACACGCGATATATACGTACGGGCACGTGTATATATATAGTTGAAGGATATAAGACTGAGTATATAGCGAAATCTCTCTAGGGGTCTCGAGAGCCTTGCATGCTCCTCAGCGCTTAGACATCGTAATATTCAAAAGAGTGGGCGTGTGTTGCACGCGTACAGCAACGACGGCACGTGTACTTTTGTGGAATCGGACCGCGCGTGAAAGGGGGCCAAGCACGTATTACACCCACACACATATATATATACACATACTAACAAAGGAATCTTATATACGTCATTCCTGCAAAGCGTTGATTATAAACTAATGGCTACTGAAATATTGAGATATTATACGAGAACATTGCGCGGCTTGGTAATTTTTCGTAAGGTGTATATATATATGTAGAGGTGGTATGAGGTAGTAGTAGGTGAAATTATCGGAGGAAGGAAGCGAGTGTCTGTTCGCTACTAGCGTACATAAGAAAGCTCAGTATTACCGGCTCTACTATATACTGAACACGCGGTTTGGAGAAAGAGAGAAAGAGAGGGAGGAGAGGGTGATTTAGGGGAAAAGTGCGAGACGCGAATGACCCTGCGGGTGCTTATTATTTATGCGAGAGCGAGCAAAGGGGGATTCGTGCCTAAAAGTGTCGGGTTTCTGTGATTGTTCAATTTTAGATGCTGCTGTTGCTGCCCCCGCTCGCCTCGCCCGTTAATATTTATGACGCGCGAGCTCCGATTTAAGAACTTTCGTGTATATATATATATATATATATATATATATATATATGTACGTGTATAGTGTGTATGTGTATGTATGGCGATGGTATGGTAGAGAGAGAGAGAGAGAGAGAGGGAGAGAGAGAGAGAGAGAGAGAGAGAGAGAGAGAGAGAGAGAACAAACCACATTTTATTTCT
>JAYJLV010000027.1:8986527-8997109 GCA_036873485.1 Torymus texanus | reverse complement strand
ACGTGTATAGTGTGTATGTGTATGTATGGCGATGGTATGGTAGAGGGAGAGAGAGAGAGAGAGAGAGAGAGAGAGAGGAAGAACCGCATTTTATTTTTAGAGGTGATGTAGTGGCGGCTATGCGCGCATATAACGACGACGGCCGAATGGAATTGCATAATGCAATAATAATCGGCGACATGTAAATCTCTGATTTCTGTTTATAGCATGACGCATCAAAATACAGCGATATTTACGCTCGAATAAAACCTCGTCCTGCTCTCGCATACGCTCACTCGTACTCTCTGTCTCTCTTGCACCCGTTTTGGTCAAAGTGAAATATTAGGTATAATTCATTAGTACATCACCAGCAATAAATGATTGTCAATCTGCATTAAAATTTGCGGTTGTACATAATAAAGGTCTTTATTTGTATAAAATAAGTTTAATTGGCATGGAGCATTGTGTATAAATATATTATACACACACAAACAAAGTAATGCAAATAAATCGTCCGTGGTGGATTAAATTGTTATATTCTTTAGTCCTTCTCCCTTCCCTTCCTGACGAAATTTACCTCGTAGCGTTAAAATCGTGTATAGGACGTATAACGTCGAACGAATAAGCGTTTATTTATTCACATAAATTTTGGCAAATTACAAAAGCTGATTGTCGGTGTGGAGAAGGACTACGAAAGAACCGGTAAATATTTTATCCGCGCGCACGCGCCTTTCTATATAAACGCGGCAATCTTAACCCTATCTAAAGCAGCTGATCGAATTTTAATTGCGACGCGAGCCCGTTCAAAATCTTAACTGCCTACATATAATTTGCAGCAATTAACATAGTTTATCGTAATTAAACGCCGCGGTAGTACAGTCGGAGAAGAGAAAGGGGGGAAAAAAAAAGACGAGTATATATACTATAAAGCGTCGGTGCGCAAACATAACGAAAGACAACGAGGACGACGACGACGATGAGTTGGCCACCTTGCGCGCGTAATGGTGCGTATACCAAATTACCAAATATTCGTGTATACACGGCCGCGATCCCGCGGGTAAAATTTTATAATCGTCGATCGATAATCGAGGTTCCCCACTCGCTCCCCCCTCCGGCACGTAGTTACTAATTGACTGAAAATAATTGGCGCAATAAATAAGTCATTATCGGCGACTCCGCACGAGATTATTTAATCAATGAAGAGGAGCTTGAATCTTCCTTCCGATCTTCGGCCCCATTTCCATATAATCGCCTGGTACCCCATTCCCTCCTCCTCCTCCTCCACCTCCTTCTCTTCATCCTTCTCTCTCTCTAGACTCTGCCTTCCACCAGTACAGCGCTGCCCCCCGACCGGTTCACGTGTATATTAATATCCGAGATGCACGCGAGACGCCGAAATATTTTAATCATGGCTAATTGCAGAGTAATAATGGAGTTCCGCCGTCGAGTCGTTTCCCCAAGGTGGCTGGCTGCTGGCTAGAGATAGAGAGAGAGAGAGAGAGCATGCTGCGCGTTGGCCTCTCGCCGCCGAAGTTCCCCTGCATTCTCTTGCAGGCCGGAAGTGCCTGGAAAAGCGAGAGAGAGAGAGAGAGACGTAGAGAGATAGGAGACGATGGAGAAAGAGAGAAACCCGAGTGACTAGTACTGCGTAGGCTGACAATATTCTAAGATATCTGCCCAAGTATTTAGAGACAATCAGCCGATCACCCCGCGAATACTTGCTCTTTCTACCTCTCCTTCTCTCAAACGTGTCGGCTGCATATCGTTTATTTCACGACACGCGCCCGTCTAATTCATTAGAGCTGGAATGCAGTATAAATGAATTTTCAAGCAGCATTGTGCTTAATGTGGGCTGTTGCCAATTTTTCTTCGATAACAAACTTTCGTATACTGAATTCTTCGTATATATAAACATTATATACCTATATACAAACCTACAATGAAACAAAAAGATATATTCGGCTCTGCATAATTTATTATTCCTTAAAAAATACTTTCGTTACAGTAACTATCTCACTTAAAAGAAGTATATAACAACCTTCTTATTTTACTTATTCGGATTCTTCTCCAAGTCGAAACAAAATAAGATAATACCTTAAGCATGAGGCGCCTTAATTGCGGCAATTAGCGGGCAGAGGCGGCGGTACGAGCACACCAGCGTACAAAACACGGAAGAACGCCCGCTCGTGCCGATAACCACGAGAAGGAGCAACAACGAGGAGATGAAAGAAGAAGGAAAAAAAAAAAGAACCGCTTGGGACTAAATATCAATAACGTCGATGTACCACCACTAAATTATGCCGCGCTCTGTTTCGACGTTGCTGCTACCACCACCGCTGCTTCGTACACCGCAAGGCGCGGATTTAATCATCGCTCGCTTGCGAGATCGCACGCGGTACTATATAGCACGCCGTTCGTTCGTGGAGCTGCATAAATTACGAGAGGAGAAGGAGAGAGAGAAAGAGAACCGTTCGGAATAGTTTCACAGGCGCGGAGTTATGTATCACGAGATCCCCGAAGATTAGGCGAGATTCTTCGGACTTTCGCGTGCAACGATAATTCAGAACTTTGAAAATTGTTCCGGTACCCTCTTCTCTTTCCCCATACATACACACACTTACTACCTACCCACCCACGTAATCACGCCCTTCATCTTATGCTTTTACCCTTTTGCTAGTAGGAGAAGCGTGTGCTAAGTGCGCGCGGACGGGCGAGCGTCTTTATCCCCGGAGGTAATTACATTTTTGGCGGTGTGCGAAACAAAGTATTTTTGGATGGGGGTAGCTGAGATCTTGAGGTACGATGGATGAGATTAATCTTACGGATAATAATTACAATATAGGGTGAGAAATGATTTTTCAATATTTCTAGTACAAGAATTTGGAGAACAAATATTATTCTCGTTCCAATAGGTACACGCATGTTTTCTTTATTTTTTCTATATATATATAAATATTATGTACTTGTGTATTACGCACGAATTTTCTTTCAAATACCATACTACAATCGCTCAATTAACATACGTAATCAGAGGGCATTTCACATTACTCTTAACCATTATGATCAGCAATGCTGTAAAACGAAAATTAAAGATTACAAAACCCGCCTTGTACATCGTCCCTCTCGTTCAACCGCGAGCTATAAAAGTTTAAGCTTCTCTCTTTCTCTCTCTCGACTTATCCCCAAAAACAGAGCATTGCAAAATATCGGTCGCGTTCGCTGTAATTAATTGTAATGGGGTTTTCGCGTTGGGTAGACTTTTTTTCTTGAAACATAATTCGCGGCATTTAGGGTCGCGCGCCACCGATATACATCGCGAGCCAAGGTGGCGAATTCTTCTCTCTCTCTCTTGCACGTGATGCCAGCGTATATATACACATACATACACGTATATTCCACTACGTGTACGTCTGCATGGCCTCCTACATGTATGCGCGTCTGTGTATGTGTATATACGTTGGTGTGAGCTGTGTGTATATATGTGCGAGCGCGCAAAGCGTCAGGCCGGCCTCTCATGCATATGGAGCATTTCATTATATTAAACCCTTTCAATGTATAATTTACTTTTGCGTGAGTCATTTGAGGACCGGCCGCGTTGCATGCTCTCGTTCTCTCTCTCTCTCTCTCTCTCTCTTGCACACACATACACACACACACACACGTTTCTCGCCACCGCACCAAGACTCAACCTGACGAAGTGAGAGTGAGTGAGAGAGAGAGAGAGAATTTGGTATGTGTGTGTGTCGCATGAGCTCTCCGATAGTAGCATACACGCCGTGTATTTTCTCTCTCTCTCTCTCCCCGGGCATCCTAGCTTCTCCTCCTCCTCCTCTGTCTCTCCCTGCGAGCGAGTAAGAGAGAAAGCTAGCTCCCTCTCTCTCTCTCTCTCTCTCTCTCTCTCTCTCTCTCTCTGGTATACATTATCCACACGTGCGATTTTCAGGGCGTCAGGCGACGCTCGGCGCGATCGCTTTGCATCTCGACTTTATTGCGAAAGACCTCGCTCCCTCTCTCTCACTCACTCCTACACATACATATACACGCTCACACATCGGTGTGTGTATATGTTCTCGCCGACGCTATACTGCTGCCGTCGCTTCTCGTGCGCGCGCGCGCGTCTGGATTTGCATGCGCCCTATATGAGATGATGCATGCGCGGTCACTTCGGGAAAATAAAAAAGGGTTCTCTACTGCTACTGCTACTGCCGTCCGACGCTGCCGCCGCCGCCGCCGCTACCGTGGCTGCCGTTTAAATTCCAAATGCCGATGGAGGGTGAGGGAGAGAGAGAGAGAGAGAGAGAGAGAATGCGCTTTCAAAGGCTAAGATAGAGCCCTATAGTGTTTGGGAATTGATAGGCGGCTGCGATGATTGCCTTTGAATCACGCCTATGTATGGCGCGGGAGGAGCAGCTACGGCTCGCCCGGGCTTCAAAATTGGAAATGGAATTGCGACAATCAGTTTCGAACTTCCAGCTTTTCCTCATCCCACTGTTCACTCACTCTCTCTCTCTCACTCTTTGCGCACTCGCGGAGTGCAGCCCATCGCTTTTATGTATGCGCACAAAGTACGTATACGCGAGTCTGAAAAATTGTTATCTAAAATAGCACCGCGCGCATTTGCGTACTTTTGTGAAATCGCGACGGGAAGAGTGGCGCGCATGCGTGACCATTTTTAGAAGAAAAAGTGCGTGTCCGAGGTGAAAAAAAGAGGTTTTTAAGCGCACTTCGGGTTTTTTTTTTAATAAATAGAGATTGGCGAGGGATTCGTGTATGTAAAAAGGCTTTTTTTATAGCGGAATGAAAGATTTAATTGAGTTTGTAAAATGCATATTTGGAAATACTTAAAACGTAAATGATATAGTGGATAACTTGTTGCTTGGGGTAAAACGAAAAGTTAATATGTAATTATTTGTTACAAAACAATTTCATGGTGCTTAAATCAAATGTTGCAAACAGGTGCAGAAGTGTCTATCATTATTCCGAAAAAAAAAGAACACTGAAATATCCTCTGGTGCATTCCAAATAAACGTGATTGCATTTACAGGCGCAAAGATAATTTCCTAGATTAATAGTCAATAAAACTAAGTTATGGGTGAAAAAATAAGTAGCATTTATGCATTCCGCTTCTGGAGAACCACCGCCGCCGTCGTCGTCGTCGTGCGCATTGCGTGCAATAATTTCTTTTCTCCCTGAGAGCGCGCATACACACTTCTACTTAAAGGCGTTATTTCAAAGTTTTTGAAACCACAATGACACGTTATCACAATGATATATTGCCGTATTATGCGGTAATAAACTTTTGTCTCTCGCAGCAGCTGAAAGTATTCAGTTTAAAGCGAGCTCGAACAAAAAAAAAAAGAAGAAAGAATACGAGCGAGAGAAGAAGAAAGAGAAAGAGAGAAAAAGGGGAGAAACGTATATAGCAAGCACGACTGTAGAAGATTCTTTTTCGAGTATTTATATTTTAATTTAAGCGCGATAAGATTCTCTCCGGTCGGCAGAAAGATTATTCACGGTCTCTGTGGCCGCAGCAGCAACCACGGGGAGAAGAAGCTTCTGCTCCATGCGTATATACGCAGAGTTTGAGAATTCGAGAACGCACTCGACGAAAAGATTATGCTAAGGCCTACTTAATTATACGGCATCGGCATATCTTTGAATTATGCAGCGGCGTGAATAAGCGCGCGTATACGTATACGGGGCGAGTTCGAGAGAGAGAGAGAGAGAGAGAGAGAGGGAGACAGAGAGAAAAGCAGTGAGAGAGAGAGAAGGAGAGAGACCAGCCGCCGATCGGCAAAAGTAATAAATTTGCTTTTATGTTCGGTTGCAGGCAGAGTCGTAAAAAAGATGCAACTATGTCGAAACCAAACGTTCGAGAATGCGGCGAGTTCTCTCTCTCTCTTTCTCTCTCTCTCTCTCTCTCTCTCTCTCTCTCTCTCTCTCTCTCGGTCATTCGCTCGCGCTTATACTTTTTCAAAGTACATAATCTTTAGTGCCGAAACGCGTACGTGCGCCGTTGTTGCTTTGCAAAATAATCAGATAAAAATTACGTTTGTCTGCGCCTACCATTTTTAATACCTATCTCTCCTCCCCTCCTCCTTTTCCTCCCTATACCCTTTTTTTTTCCTCCCGTTTAAGACATAATGAAAGAGCCGGGGAATGTTAAATTAATATTGAAATTTATGCGAGTTTCTATTATGGGTTTAAAGAGGCGAGCTTTTTGTTATTATGGAAACATTTATCTTTTATAGCGCTTCAACGATTATTGCCGCACGCGCGTGCGCGCGCGTGCGAGAGAGCGACGCCAACGCGCCGCCGCCTCTTATCTACAACTGCTAAAGTATTTAAGAACGGTTTCAACAACTAAGGAAGCCCATCGAATTCATGTCGAATTAATATGCCAGGCAGTTGTCCGTTCGCATTTGCATCGTGCAATCCGGCTTTAATTACTGAAAGCCTTTAATTCATTATGCAAATGGGCATAATAACGCGAGAACCGGCAAACGATCCGCTTCTCGTATGTAACTTCCCCTACCCCCTCCATGTGTATGTATGTGAATGTGTGTATGAGCATTCGAAGAACGAATACACGGGAGTTGGTTAAAAATTGATTTTATTATTCTCACAGGCTAAACTAATATTGTTTATTGGCTTAATTAAACTGTAGCACTTTGTGAGCTTACGATTATAAATGCCCTTTTTCATACAGTATATACGCGTATACTCGTAATGAATGAAAGAGTATATTTACGGAACGAAAAGCGAAACATTAAAGGCCCATTACTTAAAATTCTGCGTATATACGAGGTCTCAGGTATTTGTCGATAATGTTACCAAACATCGACCGTAATGGTTAAAGTTTGTGAATAGCTTTTACACGTTATATCTGATGCCCAATTGAACGAATAATATTTATATAAAAGAGTATATTTTAAGAAATACATTTGCATATACTTTTGCATATTAATATCGTTCTTGTTTATTTTGCATATTGGGTACAGTCAATTATTTCGCAAACAGAACGATTTTTCAAAAATAATAATTATTATTAATGATAAAAATAGAAAAAATAATTCTACTTTTTAATGTTTAATTTTTATACTCGAATAGTAATAATTTTTATTATAAATTTGATTTATTATTCAAGATGACAATTCTGAAAAATACACCAATAAAATTGCATAATTTTATAGCATTGAAAATACAAATTTTTTATAGACAGATTCATAAATGTTTTATAGACTAAACGACTGTTCTTTATTTGATACATTTTATGTTTTTAGAAGTATTTATTTTACTTTCTATTTTTCATCGGCCTCTACCATTTTCTTCTTATTCTTGACGAACTTACTTCCGTTAGTACGGCAACAGGTGTTTGCTTCAGACGTATTTCAACCGGTTTTTCCTTTTCCGTCGCATTCGAGCTAAAGAATTTTATATTCAGATTTACCACGACTCTCAAATTCTCATTACCGCTAATATACCGAATTAACTTTTTTTTTATGCAGTGTATATATACGGATAATTAAAAAAACACCCCAGTTATACAGTTTCTTAATTTAGTTGAAATAATATGAAGCACGTGTTATTTATTTGTCGTTATTATATTCTTATAACAAACAATAAATTGTGTTATATTAAAAATGTTTTGTTTATAAAAAAGCTTTCCACATGTCAGGCGTATTCCTGCAATTATTGTTCCATCAGAAACCAATGAATATTTTCTCAGGAATTGCTCAAACAGATGTGAACAATATTTCATATCGAAATTAAAAAATCAGTTGAACGTGAAAGCACACTTATAACGCAAAAAAGAAGCCCGCAAGCAAAATCAAAACAGATGAGAGAAAAAGTAGAGAGTAGAGAAAAGAGAAAGAGCAAGAGAGAGAGAGGAGGGAAACGAGAGAAGTGGAAGGGAAAATGTTACTTGGCAACGTTTAATTTCAAACGACCTCGATCATCAAAATCCCAACTAGTAGCGCTCGCTCGCTCGTGCGCTTATATACGCTTCGCGCAAATGCATTCAAGTACACGAGAGCGATTTTAATTTCAAATCGCGGGCAAATCCATCGGACGAAAAACATAGAGGAACCGCGCGCGGAGCTCGCGCAGTATGGCCACTTCAAAAGGAGAGTAAAAGAGCTCGCGCGCTCGCGTGATTACAAAAGAAATATACTTTTCCATCCATCTATCCTAAACGCCAGTGTCACACAGCGTACGTACGCCGGCAAGTACTCGTGCTCGCGCTCTCACTGCAAAAGGTTAATTTCATTCAGACTGTTTCAGAGACAGTTGCCCTCCCGGTCGAATAAATTATAAAAGTTATGTGCCCCCGCGCGCGCGACTCTGTAAGCGACTCTCTCTCTCTCTCTCTCTTTCTCCTCCTCCCTCCCCTCTTCTCTACTCCTGCTCCTCGTTTGACGGATAAAAGTTACATTAATTTTCTGGCTGTTTCGCCGACATTAAAAAATATGCAAACCGCCCTCTTCCCTCTCTTCCCCCTCTGCCCTTTCCCCCTTTTTTTTACATGTCAGAGGGTTGGTACCGCGGCATTTTACCCAAATGCGTCTCCCTCTTTTCGCTCTCATTTCTCTCACTCTCTTTGCATGCTCTACGCGAGCAACCTGTATGGGCGAGTTCTCTGCCGTCGGGATGAATCGGACATTCACCGTAACACAATTAGAACAACAATCAATAGAGCCTGCGCTAAGTGATGAGAATGAGCTGCGAGGCAAAGGTGGTGTTCTGTACTGCTTCGATCGCAAAAGAGGAAAATCATCAACGTCTCCGCGTAAAGGGCAAGTTTATTGCAAATACCCGGAAAAAATAATCCTATTAATCATTGAACACTGTAAGCGAAGTTCGATTGCACTTATATGAAATGCTCACTCTTCTACATTACGAATGTAATCTTTCCTGCAATCCCGTACATTGCACACGTATGCAGGTACTCTGCAGAGTCAAACAGGCCGCGCCCCTCCCCACTCTTCTCACTCTTTTTCCTCGTATGAGGCTCGTCATTTTCTTTTCATGAACTCTGGAAAGCACACGTATTTAGAGTCAACTGGTGGTGAAGCAATTACTTTTCATATTAATAGGGTGGGATGTAATGTATTTGAACGAGAACTTCATATAATTGCAATCGAACTGCGCTTACAGCAAAGTTCGTTTGATTGTTCAATTATATTGCATCCTCTCACTTCTACATTACAAGTGTAGTTGTTCAGAGTAACGGATAAGGTATTATTCGAATCAAGTAGAAAGACTTTATAGTTATAGAGTTTACTATTACACTCTTGTAGAAGAGATTTCGTAAAATCGACGTTATTAGTAATGACGAGTCTGTTATAAAATTTTTGTAAGACCTGAGATTGTTTTGACCATCCCGCAGTACGCCGAATTGAATTGAAATCTATACCATTTCTAGCAGCTGTAGATGTAGCTGCATGGCCAGTAGAGTTGACCGTGAATATAGAAACGTTAATTCATTCTCTATCTAAGCATCTTTTGATTCATTTGCTGAATATTTGCGTACTGATTGTATGGAAGGGTCTCTCAATTGTTACAAAAAACTGATCAAAACTATTTCTTAGATTTTGAGTACGTTCTAGATATAAGAGTAAATCTGAAATTATACAAAGGTTTGGTTTGTTTACAAGTCTCTGGAATTGTAGAATAGGCTGATTTCGGCCTACACCCGATATCTTTAGCAGGTCCAGAATTTTAATTATTAATTCATCTGTAACGCTAGTTATATTTATAATCTTAAGCATTACAAGAGTCTGAGTTCTTCTTTGAGCAGCAGTGTTTAGAACTACGAGGATAGCCATCTTATATTCGAAACATGTCAGTGCTCTAAATATCCTAATACTTTAGATACATCCCACTAAACGAGTATTTCGGCCTTTGTTCCCTTAGTTTAAAGACGCGCTTCATGAACCTAATACTACTCAAATTTATCGTTCCATAGGATGCACTCGAATTAAATAGCTTTGTAAGAAAGACTACCACAATGTTTGGTTCGACCCGAAAATATTTTTTCCATTTTCTGGATAGCATACGTATCGAGTTGCTGGTTATGGCGTGGTGGTTCATGAGCCCTGTAGTATTAAAATTGTTGCTTGTTTTGAAAAACTATCGTGGTTTCTGACATTTTCCCGTAGATGTAGGAGATCCCATTTGTAGATGTCGCACCAGTGCGGCTCTGCCATTTAAACTTCCCTCGAGAAGAGAAGTATTTGTCTTTGCACTCGGCTGGGTCTTCAAGTTTTCTCCCATCTTCTCCAACGCCTTTGCGTCTTTTATTTTATCTGACAGGTTTTCTCCGTAGAGAAATTTATCAATCTTGGTCTCCTTAGGGATTGATATGGTTTTCTTTTAAAAGGCCAGGCTCAATGAAACCTGTTCTGGAGACTGATTGTTTATGAATAATTGCTGTTACAATCTTCGAGACGTCCGCTAGATATACTAGTACTTTCGAAGTCTAGGTCTTCATGTCTGTTCCCATAAATAGCTGTCATTATTGCGTCATTAATAGAGAGGACTGTACTAGCTAATTTTTTAACTTTAACCATGTGATTGTCTCGTGCCACTGCAACCTTCT
>JAYJLV010000027.1:8958098-8969571 GCA_036873485.1 Torymus texanus | reverse complement strand
CATTACAGCAATAAAATTTTATTACAGTCAAAGTAAAAAGAGTCGAAATCTCACATTATAAATAATTACTCATAATAGATTTAAATATATTTCAAGTTTATGCATATAGAAATGTCAACCTAAATTTCAATAAAAAAAATTGGCGTTTCAAGTAGAACCTTCTTGAAATCTCGGTCCAAATAGAACGTTCTTGAACGCTCAGCCCAAATAGAACGTTTTTCAGCGCTTAGCCTAAATAGAACCTTCTTCCTCCCACCCGACGATATATTTTCACCAGAGAAAAAATTGCAACACTTCAAATACTTAAAATAATAAAAAGATTTGTTTTATTGTTATCTACAATATTTGTCTCTAATATTTTTAAACTGAAATTCTTGTCCTAACATTAAACTGAACTCCTACATGCGGTTATCGTAAAAACTCGTTCATTTTTAACCGTTTTTCACTTTTAAATTGGTTAATGTTGCCCATAGCGAAATAAAGATAACAAAAATATTATATGATATTCCGTTTGAGATAGTAATTAAAATTTCATAAACATCTCATACAGTATTTTCACTTGAAACCCCGGCCAGCTACAGCAGTTCATCGGAATAATAGACAAGAGTATGATATGGTTGCCAAATATTTAAAACTTTAGGTAATGAAATATAAATGCACATTTCGTATTAGTCCAATCGTCGCTCTTGATGAGCGTTCCAGATTCTTTGACCTTGCACGGATGTGAAGAGATGAAAATATTTTCCCAGTATTGAATGGGATGTCCAAGTTGTGCTAGAGCTTCTTTTAAAAAACTCAGGTTATTCATGCTAGTCTACAACCTCCTTAAACTTCCTTAAAAAGTGACATCATGGTTAGTTGGCAAAACATGTGACAAAGAGACGTTGTTTATACAATCATGTTTTATGAGGTTTCTTACCAGTTGATCTCATAATTAGCCTTAGTGATAGTGATTTTGTCCAAGGTGTTCTTGAATTTGCCATTAAGGTAGTCCGAGCGATACAAATATTTATCATTTTATAATTATTTTAAATGTTACATAAATAAATGTGTAATAAATTGTGCATACACATATACAATTGTTAATAATATTTTATATATTTACAAAGCTCAAGTTCATTACAAACAATGATTTGACTCCGTTTTGGAAGTTAACATGAATTTTTCATATAATTTCTTTTTCAAATGTCAGGCTATCTCTAAAGATTCTGCTGATAAAAAGAGGTCATACAAATTTTTTACGCAATCTGTAAAATTTTTCATTTGAAGCAGAAAAATAAGACATTTAACCACACATCAATATTAAAATTACCGACTTTCAAATGTTTATTCGAAAACTATTAGTTTTTTCCCTTATGTAAATGTATTCCATAGTTCTTTTAATAGCTCTGTATGCGCTATGAGAAGATCCTTGATCAGTTTTGGGTTGGCTCAGATAAAACTGTCTTTAGAATTGATTCGAGTCATCAAAAAAACTTCTACCTTTATAAATAGTAAAAAAGAATAAATTATTGGTCTTGTTCAATGAAAATTCTCCAGTTACAATTATGGTGTCAAGCTTTATAATATTAAATTATTATTGTTATAGTTTATTAATATTTATAAATCTCTCCAAAAATTGTTTTTGAAAAGATTCATTGTATATAAATTCATTTTATTTAGAAAAATGAATTTTGGTTGTGTTTTCTTAGAAAAAGTTGCTATTAAACTATGTAATACTAAAAAACTATTTGGTCGATATTTTAAATCAGATTGGATCTTTTATTATGGTGAAAAGTTAATAAATGAAAAATGATTCCAATTTGTATCTCCAGCTCTGGTAATTGCATTTACCTTTGCAGAATTACGAATTTTTAATAATATCTGGAATAAATAAATAAATTTAAAAAAAATATAAAATTTTATTATAATTTCAAAACCTAATAAGTTTTAATTTTCTACACAACATAGACGTCATTCTTGACTTTTGGTACGTCGACCTCATACTCTTATTATTTTATACTTGCATTCTTAGAATCCTAAAAGTCTTAATGCTTTTTCCTATACACTGTATTTTCATAAAGTAGCTTGATGGCTGAAATTTCTTATACGTTGACATTTTGAAGTTAAACATAGTTTTTGAATATTTTGCGTCAAATTTTTTGGAAATGTTCATTAACGACGGAACCTCCACTCTCAATGCATTGTACATATGATATACTTTTATTCAATTGTATAAAAAAACCTATTTTATGGCAAAACTCACTGTCACGGGATCAGCTCGACCGTCATCTGAGCCCTGACGCATTCGCTTCACGATAAGGATTAGACACTCGCGATGCTCTCGAGCAAGCATCGCGACGTTAGGTCAGTGGTAGAGCGCGGGCCTACAAACCTCGAGATCGTGCGTTCGAATCCCGCTCGTCGCATATTTTTGACGCGACTTATTCAGTCTATCCTTTCATACGTAACATCACTTAAATAAATATTCGGTATAACATATTATAACTGTGATTCCCCAAATGTTCTATAACCGCACTAACAGAAAATTTATTAAGGTATTTCCGATGGTAAAATTCTTGGATTTTTGTCGGATCCCAAAAATAAAATAAGTTTTAAGATAACAATTGCGGCTTCAAAACATTCATACTATATGTTTTATCACTTGAATTTTAGAGGAAAAATGCATGCACAAAATGTAATACTAAACCACTGATACGTCAGTAAGAGCTAGGTGCATATGAAAAAGCTTAAATTGATGTAGATTTTTATAAGCAGGAGGCAGGAGCATATTTTTGGAGCAGGAGTACAATGTTTTCATTTTCGCTAAATAACTAAGAATTTAATGTAATTTACATTAAATATGTCACATTTAACAATGTGTAATACCATATCCACCATAATGGTCACTTCTGACGTATGATTCCCTCTTCTAAATTAGCGTAAATAAAGTAAATTATCCGAAATAAAGTACTTGATTTCCACAAAAGTAAAAATTGTGTCCTTTATACTGTGATTTATAACCTCAAAAAACTCATAATAGTTTTAATATCGATATGATTAGCCTCAAGATTTATCAGATCTTACACAGGCATCTTACATGAAACACGAATACGAAATACGAATAAAAAATTACTAAATAACAGTGGCATAAGTAAAGAAGACATGTACTAAATAATCGTACCATTAGAAACCTTTTGTAAAAAGAAATAAGCTCTCTCTAAATTTAAAGAAATAAAAATTTTGTTCATTTCCAAGTAAAAATTGTTGTCAATGTTTACTAAATTTAATTATCACTCGTCCTCCAAGTAAATAATTTTTTCCCTTTTATATTAGTGAAATTTTTATTTTTTTATAAGTTCACTTACGACGACTCTTCACTTGCAAATAACAAAAATTCTCATTTTTTTTGTTTAAATTAATGGAATTATCACGTGGACAAGTGAAGTTTTTACTTATTAAAATCTAGTGGTTATAGCAATAACATATTTAGGAAATGATTGACATTGTTTACTTATATTTCTCATCTAAATTCTACGGAATACTATATTAATGCTAACAGACATACGTTGTCTCTGTATGCTGTAATGTTAGAAACGTAAAATCATTGACAAAATATAATTGTACCAACCGATTTATCATAATAAATTTTTCAGCAAATCAGTGGTGTATAGCTAATGTAAAAAATAAAAAACGTTATGTTTTCACGAGAGTACAATCGTAGATGACGGGTATACCAGGAGTACGACCATGTACTATTTTAGATAAAATAATTATTTTATCTAGCTGTTACTTGTCGAAGAAGATAATATTTAGTCATTAACAGTAAACGACTTTTAGATTTCCAAATAAGTGACTATTGACATTGTTATGTATGCATGTATACACTGCATTACGTGATGAGGCGAATGGGGTGGATTTTGCAATACGAGGACTCGAAGAAATACGCGCATAGGCATCGGTAGCTCAGAGGAAGAGTGTCCGTCGCAAAACGTAACGTTCAGAGTTCGCACTAAGTCACCTAACGCCGTTTTCTTTTATTGAGTTCTCCTTTATTTATTTACTCGTATACATCACAATGGACCAATTCGCCCACCTTTCATAAATACACTCTTAAATAAAGAAAATTTCTCTTGTAGGTTATTTTTTAATATATACTGCTATAGTATTTTTTATCATACGCCACCTAGATGATTTTTATAAACTAAATATGACACACGACTGAAATTTCTCTATCTTATAATAATTAATAAAGAATACCTTAATTATAAAAAATATATAAACGAAATAATTTTTTCTTTTTAGGTAGTGAAGAAATATATGTTCATTTTTCACCTATTCCTACACTGGAAACTTATTTCTTCACTAAATTTTTTTTCTCTTTTCCACGATGACAAATACCTGCACAAAGAGTTTGTTTTATTTTGTACTATTTTCTTTGTCAAAATCTTTTATGTTAAATAATTTTGATAAAATATTATATTAAATTTTTAATTAGATATAACAATGAATAATGTTAAATACAAAAACTTATTGTATAAGTAAAATCACTTTATATTTATGCAAGTGGTTGTTGCAAAATTTACATAGCTCTTAATAAATATACATATATATATTGACTTTTATTAACAAATCTTTCAATCAAATTAACGAACCCAAAAGAAATAGAGAAAGAAAAAAGGACGAGTTCAAGTCATTGATGTGCCAGCGAGACAACGAGAGATTCGATTGTCGCATCGAAAAAGGAAAACTCGCACTCGGCGCGGTTCTATTCCACTCGAGCGGCTCGCTCTCGGCATATCAAGCTTCTCGATGTCAGTGCACATTTCGGCATTTCCCAATTAATAGAAAAAATGCGCCTCGCGCTCACTCCCATCCCCGCAGACAAGTGAGCGCATCGAACGTATAAAAAAAGAAGAATCGAACGCAAGCGCGCGCACAGGTCAGAGGGAAAATAAAAAAAAAAAAGAGGAAGAAGAAAAAGAAAGAGAAAGCGAGGTGAGAACGAGAAAAGTTGAAAAAGAGAGAAGGAAGAGAAGCAACGTACACGAGAGAGCACATAAGCGGATCGAAGCGTAAAGTACACCGGATAGCCAAGGCGCGCCCGCGCACGAGAGAAGCGAAACACACTCGAGGGGTGTCGAGAAAAAGGAGAAAAAGATGCGATCCGAGATAGCAGCCACGCGCTCGCGCGCAAGTGGAGAAGCACGAGCCGAGAGTTGGCACACATATGCGCGCGTTCTCGCCTCCACCACCACCACCGCGCTATATATCTCCTTTCCCATACGCCTATATATCTATATATATGGAAGCGAAGGTGTGCAGCGCTAGAAGTCGGTATGAAAAAGATTGTATCGAATCGACGTCGACGGCAGTGTGGCTGGCGTATATATATATATATAGTCGGTCTCGCGCGACAATGGCGAGGGACTCGATTGAAAAAATAATTTAATGTGTCCTTTTAATTAAACAGAGAGGACTGGAGCGACTTATAACAAGAGCGCTGGAGCGAGACGCGAGAGGGAGAGAGCGACGGGTACATAAGCGAAACTACAGAGGCGCGAGGGAGAGGGAGGAAAAAAGGGGGAGAGAGAGAGAAAGAGTGCGGAGGCAGGATAGGTAGGGGATAAAAACTGAAAGAGGAAAAATGGGTAGGAGGAGGCGCGGCTCGGATGGACGCGGAAATTTAAAACCTGATCAATTGATAGGACGGAATGAAAAAAAGTAGGGTTGAGGGGTTCGCCGATGGCGCGGCGGCCGGGGGGTGGCTCACGCGCGCTCATACACACACACACACATGCATATACGCAGAGGAAGAGAGAGAGAGAGAGGAACCCACCACCACCGCCGCCAGTCGAGAGTGGGGGGCGGCACCTGTACACTTGCACCGCATACAATCTCCTATGTATATATATATGTATATGTATGTAGATACGTGTGTGAGCCGGTGCACGCATGCATCGGCGCCGTTCGGCTTTTTGCCCATGTATAGCCCCGGAAAAAAGAGCCGGGAGTGGGGCACACGTATACGTATGCACAAGCGCATCGTCGGAGAGTGAGAGAGAGGAAGGAGGAGGGGAGGCAAAGGGGCCCAGGGGCTGAAAGGAGGCAGGTACAGGTAGATGGGATTGCCGGGCATTATTCTGAAACGCGAATTTGTTCATTTGTTTCTTCCCTCTGTATGCATGCCGTGCTCGTGTGCCGCCACAGCAGCAGCAGCAGCAGCAGCGTACCGCACGCGTGTGTGCATCCTCTTTTATCGACTGAAATCCCAGGCTTCGAATTACCGTGCAAATGATTTTTTCTCGCTCGGCTCTCTTTTTTTTCGGACGCCCGCACACATACACGTACATGTTGAAGCGGTGGTAGCAGCGGCGGCGGCGGCAACGCTGCCGCGCTACGACTCCACCCCCATTTTACCCTGCCGCCCTCTCTCAACGCGTAGTAGTTGCACATGTACGTGTATATAGCGCCTAGAGAGAGTGAGAGAGAGAGGCGGGTGGTCAGCTACGGGTGAGGAAAAGAGCGAACGAGTGCGAGCTAGTTTGAACTCAAAAGGAATTTAAAACCGCTCGCGCGCATAGATGTAGATGTGTGTGTATATATATATATGTATGTGTGTACGAGCGGGCGGGCGGCGCTCCCGAAAAGCCTCGAAAATATACTCGTCGATGCTCGTGTTACTCTAGTGCCGCACACTATCCTCCCCCTATACCACCTGGTACCTAGCTAGCAATGCGCGGATTTCGAAAAAGTTTGAGAGAGAGAGAGAACCCGCCGCCGCCGCGCCTAGTCTTTCAGAGAGCTAGTGGCGACCGCTGTCATTTCGAGGATGCCGACGTGCGCCATCCCTTGGTTTTCTTTTTTTTTTTCGTTTGCCCCTTTTCGTCAAATAACTGCCCGCCACGCACTCGCACCCACCCTTGTCCCCCGATGACAGTGCAAAGGTCGTCGACGGTGAGCTCGAATTTATGTTCTGTTATCATCTTCTGTTGTTCCGGCCTTTTACACAGGGTAGGCTTCATTATACTGATGGCAGGGTGCGTTTGTTTCCTGAAGTTTGGTGACAAAAAAAAAAGAAATTCATGGGTCGTTAAATATTTCAAGGAATATGTAGTTCTGTAATAAAGTCGTTACCCAAATCCCCCGTCTGCTTTGTTTATTCATCCGAGAATTCTTGGCGAATAGATGGTAAATTTCTAATAAAACTCGGTCTAAGTAGAAACGGTGGTAGCCACAGTATTACCAGGCAGACAATTCAGTTCATATAACTAGATACACGGACGCGCGTAGTCTTCAAACCGAAAGCGACGGCGCGCTATTTCCAATGGATATTAGCACGACGCCAGGTGAACCATGGATAAACTTTGGCTAGAGAAATCTTGGCCGTCCTCGTCCCGTCATTGCGCTCAGCTCTGCAGCAGCAGCAGCAGCAGTAGAGGACGTACCCGAGCAATATGAAACTTCTAGTTCTAATATGACTCGGGGCGGCGACGAAGCGTGACGTCACATCCGTCGTCCTGCATGTCCAATGGTCATCTTGAATATTGAGCCCTGCGTCGTCCGACCGAAAGTTATGAGATTCGGATCCAAGTCTGATTTCCTTAGTCGCCTATGCGCGTGGGGCAAGTCATATCGCCAGCGCCAGCAGCGTAGTTCTCCATCTCTATCTCACTTATTCGAGACTGGTCCGCAGCATTTTAAGGATGTCAATTTTGCTGCTTCAGTAAGGATGCTTCCAGCAGCCTCTTCAAATAAAGTCTACGTGTGCAGTTTCATCTGAATTCGGACAGTGTGTGGATGTGCACATATTATAAGGACTGTTATAATCGTAATATTTGTCGACTGCAGGGTTGATCAAATTATTCGAAAAGCGTGAAATAACGTTAAGTGTAATGAGTAAATTTTATGAAAATTTTGATTATGTATTACCCGTGAATGAAACATGCTTTCCAATAAATTATTTTAATCAAATTTTAAGCAGATAAGTATAGATTGGATTTTTTTTTTTTTTTTTTTTGAAAAATAATTTGTATCAACCGTGCACGTCCCTAATTACTCGTTCAGCATTTCTGTAATACAAATAAGATTGAATTCCAATTATAAAAAATGATTTCCAATAACATGCCACTCTTGTTCATGGAAAATTTTACCGTTATATCGGCGCGTCATTATTATACAACGGAAGCCCGGATAATTATTATTGCAAAACTTCGCGAGAGAATTAGTTGGAAGAGAATAAAAATTTCATATAAATGCACACGCATCTGCCGTATAAATATTTAGCAGAAGCAGAAGAAGCGATAGAGAACGAGAGAGAGAGAGAGAGAGAGAGAGAGAGAGAGAGAGAGAGAGGAAGGGAGGGAGCGCCATCGGTAATAAACTCTCTGATCAAGCGTGGGCCAGGCCTGAAACAATCGATAATTCGCCCGTCCTCTGCGTCAATTAAAAATGTAATTTAAAAGTATATTAAAGGGGTAGAAGTGCGCACGTTCTGGCAAAACACGAGGCGAGAGAGAGAGAGGGGGTGGGGGGAGGGGCGCACGAGCGGAGAAGCAGGCGAAATGCAAATGAATTATTAAAAATTTAATCAATCGAATCGGTGCTGCCTTGCAGCAAGTCGCTTTCTCTCACTCGCTCTCGCACTCGCTGCAATGATTATTCATTTCCAGCGTTTTATTTTGCGCGGGCGAACGAATATTTATAATTTGTTTATTTAAATTACTTGGAAGCAGGCTGAAGGGCGACGCGCGAGTGCCCGCGAACTGCTTCAGTTACTGAGGCGCGAGCGCGCGCGCGAACGCTTGCCTTTGCGATGCCGCGCTTTATTAGATTTATCCTTGTGTTCGCTTGGAATCTCCTTCGATTCTTAAATGTCGCGTGAAACGGTTGGAATAATTAATGCAGTACTTTGAACGCGGGAATTCGTGATTGTGTTTCCGTTCGTGAAACCGGTTTAGTCAAATTTTAATGAATGTCGCACAATAAACTTTTAATGCATAAATTATTGCGAACTGAACTAATGAAACCTTCATTAGGAATAATATTTTTTATAATATATTTTAAGAAACGCTCTGGAAAATATCAGTGAAATTCGTGAATACTATACGATAACTACACATATCTTGAAAAAATTAAATTATTCATCTGTATGCATCATATTGTATTCATGATATTCTATTGAATGACAGATGAAATAAGAATACTCTATGAAGTATCAATATTTATAGCGATCATTTACGTCCGTTCCGTATAAACATAATAAAAGTGAACATTGCATCATTGATTATCAATATTATGTTGTAAATAAACTTTTCGTGGCTATAGAGACCACAATTATAGTTATTAGTAATATCAAAACTGTCTCAAGTTGTAGTAACTCTTTTCAAGCGAAGGTATAATAATTCTATTTTATCATCAACCCTCTCTCATTGATAGAATATATAAAAATAATTAATAACACACTTGTCAAAGGCGTAAATCGCTATTATTTTGTATAGTAGTAAATATATAAAATCATACAGCAAAGTACAGTGTGACACGCACTTAAAAGGATGTCTCTTCTCTAAATTTCTAAGATAAGAGTCTCAAGGACTGGCGTCATCATAGATATCATAAATTGAAAAATATGACGTAAGTGCATAGTTATTACAAATTAATAGAAATTTCCTAGATTTATATAAAAATTATTCGATTCAGAAGTATCTTCCCAAAATTTAAATTTATTTCATACTGTTTGGTTTTTGACTCGTTTGAATCTCGCGCGTTTTACGCGGTGAGAGTTCCGAGCAAAACCGGGAACATCGGGCCTGTCACCTGATTCGGAGGACGAACAAAATAGTGAGAAAAATGTCACAGTAACGGTTTCACAGGAGCCACTAGTTGAAGAAATAGTCCGAGACGTTGTATACGTAGAGCAATTGCCGGTGAAAAGTGCCGATTCACTGCCGCACACACACGTGCACAGCTGATGAGACACACTTTATGATGCAGTTATGCACATTATGGGCTCTATTAGTAAAGGAGTCGAACCGAAAAGACGTCATTGAGCACTGTCGTTGAAAAGAAACATTTCTTTTGATATGAGTGCCGATGAATTCAAATCAACTATACGTTGAGATGCTCCGTTTATGTCCAGGAGGAAAACCAAGTTGATATTTCTTCTCTGGAGTAGCCAATGGTAAGAGACGCCTAATGATGAGTTGCACAATGGCGTTGGCAAGGTCAAACTTTGATTGCTAAAAATCTTATAAGTGGTTTTCAAGCTGCCCGCAGGCGGTGGCATGGGCTCTGTATGTATTCCTGGAGTGATGTTTTAAATGGAAAATTTTCTGCGCGTGAGATTTAAATGAGTCCAAAAACCCAACAGATACCATGAATTATTTTTAATTCGGTAGACATCGAATTTTGGTCATTGACCAGTTACTAAGATTGCTGATGTAAGGACAGAAAAAGTGCGAGCTAGTTCGTCCTGGAGTTGACCATCATCAGAACAGAAAATGAATAGGGTTTCCTTTAGATATTTGTAAGGGCCCAATCAGGTTCTCCGTAAGAGCACTAGCAAGGCGCGCAAAGGCGCTTTCGTCTGGTTCCGTTACGTCCTGATCGGGCCTTAGCGACATCGGGCAAATGCCGTGTAAGGGCTACCACATATCTCCCTTACTAGGCTCTGATATTCATTCCCAGATCGCCGTCCTACGGCAGTGTTAATATTGCATGCTCGTGGTTTCATTTTTAAGGTTACACAATAAATTTTCCCTGTCGTATTACTTTGGCGTTATTATTCGGGTAACTTGTCTAGAACAATTTAATGATGATTTCTTAATCATTTCGGGCGATTTTAAAGCTTTATGCGTGATTAGTTATTTAACCCTTAGGCTTCCGGAAAGTCAAAATATAAACTCTATCTGTGATCGGAACTTTGTATAGGTTATATTTAAGATATAGTTATATAGGTTTTAGGTATTTTCTGAGTGAATTGAAGCCCCTCAAATCTCGGCAGCCTATAAAGTTTAATGCAGGAAATTAAGATGAAATAACAGATCCGGATTAACGGTCAGGGCCGCTTGAACGCACCAACACTCGCCTTACTTTGGGTCTTACGAGTTACCACGTCAGAACCTTGTGATTTTTCTAAGGCATTGGACCTAGCCCTAAGGCTAGCCTTAAGTCTATTTTCGTTCGGGAAAGGACTCGTCAGTGGGGCTGATGATAGACAACTCCTGCCCCGTGAGTACATCCCTCGATTTGCGGCTTTATACAACCTGTTCGTAAATTGTATGCAACTGAAGCCATATTCTTGTAGAGCTTGAAATTCTAAACCTAAAGTTCCTTTACCGTTTTGTCCTAAGTTCAATATTTACAAAGTTATTATTAATTAAAAATTGAAATAAAACGTCGAATGAGCATCGTCTCCAGAAAAGTAGGCGGAGCTCTTAAAAGGAATCTAGTGTTTACAATTTTGAGTTTCCTGGAAAATATTTTGCTGGAGGGG
>JAYJLV010000027.1:8932033-8957998 GCA_036873485.1 Torymus texanus | reverse complement strand
ACTGCAAGGCCAGAATCTCAAATACCTGCATAATATAGTTTTAAATTATAGGTAATTATACAACTTAATGATAAAAAGAATTAGAACCCTTAAAAATATATATATGGGCTTTGTTATTAAAGAATTTATTCACTACCTTTTTGTTCAGATTCAACCATGGCTTGTCCCCTTAACCTTTGTTTTGACACCCTAATCCATTATGCACGCAGTTTCTTAAATCGTTTACAATACTTATACCTGATTTTCAGGAAAATTTCATAAGTTAATATTTAAACAGTACCTTTACCCAAATCTCACCAGATTTACTTAATTACATAAAACGATGAACTATAAAAACCGCGATAGCTCCTAAAACGAGGGAATAAAATTTAAAAATAAGCTATAATACGGGTGTATTTGAAATTCAGGAAATATCCCTGCCCTTATAGCCTTATCCAAGCGCACTCGGTTCGTACGACCCTTCTCTCATCCCATCCGAAATACGACGACGACGACGACGACGAGTAGGACGTCGGCACCTTCTAAAGTCCGAGAGGCCTCGTCCCGACCCTTCAATCCTCCATAAGCATACATATACGACTTCTCCTCCCTCTCTCTTTCTCTCTCTCTCTCTCTCCCTTTTCCCGCAATGTACACATGAAATACATCTCCGCGTCTCGCGGATTTCATGCGTCCGAGCGACGGTCATCTTCCCTCTCCCTTTTCGGTCGTATATATAAAGTGTATCAAGTGAGGGGTGGAGGAAAAGAGCGATAGATCCGCTTCATTTGAATGTTGACCGCTCTCGCGGGCAAATATAAAATTCAAAGTATCTTTATAGGTATTTTTATATGCGGCCGCTGCTGCTGGAATCTCTCTCCTGGGGGTGTGCGCTATATATACGCGCGATCTCACGTCATTTCGCAAATGTACCCAGCCCATCCGTCCGTCTAATGCAGTTATGCAGGGATATCAACGTATGCATGCACATATCTTGACGATCCGTGAGCTATACATATATATGTAGCTGTATATAGTATATAACGTGGCTGGCCGTGGCTACCGTGCCGCGATATTACGTGTCATCGCTGGGGATGAGAGCAGAGCCAGAGGAATAAGTATATCCGATTTTTATTATCCGACGAGATTTATCGCTGATGTCTCGGCGCGTTTTCGTCTTACCGCCAGGGAAATCGTTCCGCGCGCGCGCGAGGTACATCTGTTATTGAAGATTTATCGATGAGTCTTTTTATTTACTTTCTAATAATGCAGTTGTTAATCACGATAAAAATGTCTTCATTATTGAAAAGTTGGCTGTTGTGATTATGACGCTGAAGCTTTTTATTTTCAGTAGACGCGAATGAATAAAGATAACGAGTGAGTACATAGGATAATTTTCATTTGATAATGAAAAAGTGAATATAAATCATGGAAATTAATATATTTAAGCTTTTTACATTCCTAGGTAGACTGGAAAAATCCTTAACAAACTAAAATAATTCTACTAGAGTAATATTGTGACATTGTTTTTGAATTTTTAAATATTACAGATTTCTTTTTAGTATTATACTGCATCTTTTTCTGGTATGAAATTTTATTTAGTTTATAAGCTAAATTGTATTTTTTATAATATTTCTGAAGACGGAGAATATACCGATGTTTGTATGAGAAAATCAGAAAAACTTACTTTGTTGATTAAGTTCATAGTTTTTACAAAAAAAAAAATATTAAAAGTCGTCGAACTATCCACGCCCTTATTATAGAGAAATTGGATATTATAATACTTTAACATTTTTATTTTTTCACATGATCAATTTTCCAATTTTGTTGTCACGTTTGGTCAATGTTTAAATTGAAGTAATAATTCGAATTATAATTAATTTTGACTTTATAATTAAATGTATAATTGAAAAAGAAAAGAGAAAAATGATGGCATATTTGTTGACGATGAAAATTATTTTATACATACATTTTTATACAAAAATTTTACACGTTTCATTTACACGTTACAAAATACGACAACAAAGTTCTGCTGCGATTGTTTTCCCAGCGATATGCTAGCCACTTTTTCAATCTATTCAAACTATAATTGACAAGCTAAAAAAATTCTAATAATGTAAACGTAAACGGAATTGTGAAAATGGTCTATTAGTTCATTGGTTATATTTATCTTTAAACAATATATCCGATACACTTTAATGCTTTTCTAATCGATCGAAGAACCAGGAAGCAACCTTCATCACCATCTGTAAACTATAAACACTTTTTATCTATATCCTATCTCATTGACCATTCCCTATAGACATGATTCTGACAATCAACTGTTAATAATTTACATTGAAATACCGAGTAAAAATCATCCGACAATTACATTGAAAATTGAATTTTGGTCAATTTCATCAATATTATTGCTTACATAAAATCTTCGAATGAAAAGATATATACTAATGAATAGGAATTACGCGAACAAACATGATTTACATTTCCTCAATAAATTTGATCGCATCAGTCGCCCGACAGCAGCTGCGTCAATGAAAATGATATTTAACGCATCATTTAACAAATCGTTTAATAAAAGTAGCGAATCTCCCGCGTATATATAACCGACATATATATACACGCACGAATTCAGTGATCCGCACGCGCGCGCGCGTTCACTCTCGCATATACGAGGGCGCGCGCATCCAAACTTGCGAAGTTCAACAAATTTCAGTGTCATCACACGTGTTGCGCGAGCTACCCCCTCCCGCGTATATAAAAACATGATGCGTTTTACTAAAGCGAGCGCGAGCTCTGAGAGACATAGAGAGTGAGGGAACAAGGTAGGAAAATATGTAGCACGTATATATATATATATACACATATATACATATACGTGAATGTATATATAGTGTCAGCCTTCGTCGTGCTCCTCTCGGCTCGCAGGGTTTGTCGTATTACACTGTTAAATATTATTTCTAGCGAAACGCATTTATTCCTGAAATAAAAAATGCAGTTCCCTCTTTCTCTCTCTCTCTCTCTCTCTCTCTCTCTCTCTAGCGTATATATATGTATGTGTGTATGTGTGTATGCGCGCCGGCGCGCGAACAAAGTGGGGAAAATGTAGGCGTTCGCGTTCGCGCTTGGAGAAAGCATTTCGTTAAAAACGAGTAGAGTGTAACGAGGAAACCCTGTCCATTATTTTGTGATGAACGTGCCTTTTCCCCTACTACGACCATTATACCTCGTTAAATTTTTCTTGCTTTTAATTGATGTATTTTCCTATTACCTCCAGTTTAATAATTGTTGCCAAGCATTACCCCAGACTCGCGTATATATGCGCTCTATCTTTTTTATACAACGACGACGGCGTGAACTTTCACATGTCGCACGCGGCATTCGCGTCGTGTGCTAAATGTGAAGATAACAATCGTGCAGAGCATCGGGGATGGGTTTCATTATATTTTTTTCTATATATATATTCTTTCCGGTAGTTCTGTCATTATCATAAAGTAGGCAAGATAATACTCCAAAATTTAAACTAGGACAATATCAATAGAACAATTGTGTTTGGAAACCTTCGGATTTTGTGTTTTTTGACTTCAAATAATCAAAACTATATTTTGTATTGTTTTGCAATTAAGCCTAAAAATTTACTTTTAAATAATAATTATTGCAGTGCTTTTACTAAAAGAAATCATTTATGACAAATCCAAACAAAAAGTAATTATTACGGCACTCTACACACGAGTTTTAAAAATTTGACATTCGATTAAAAAGTCAAAAACGAACCCGTCAAACTGTAATCTACATTTTACAATCGATTTTTCAGTCAATCTGTAACTGTAATATATTTTTCTATCACCCCAACCGAATTTAATTACTTTTCAGAAATAGTTTTCCACCCTGCACCTACTACTACCATCTCCCTCACCCCATGCGTACGCTTCAATCAAAATCACTTGACTCAAAGCGATCGTCGGACCCTCACTCCTGTTGAAAAAGTAGCTTCGGCCCCGCAGCCGGCCGCGATTTCGGAAATCAGCGCGTGCGTACGTGCGTGCGTGTCTGCAAGCAGTCTGTACGCATACACACACACACACACACACATACACATACATATACACATACGAGGGCTAAATTCGAATCGGTTCATCGCGCCTCGCTCTTTCTCTGTCTGTCCCTTTCTCGCCTCCTTTCTGTCTCACCCGTACATTCGCGAAAGCGTACATATATATATATATATATATAGCTATATACAGGTTGGCTACTGCCGACGGCGCCAATGGATGACAAAACACGCGCGCAGGCTTTGAGCTTGGGATTCAATCAGAAAATGGCGACGCCCAGTTCGTCGCGCGCGTTCGATTTTTCAAACTGGACGCGGCCGCTGCCGCCGCCGTTGCCGCGAGAGAGAAGAGAACGAAGCGGGGGCGCAAAGGGGACGAGCGAACGGGGCTCCCGATGAATAATCATAAGCGCGAAAGAGAGAGAGAAAGAGAGAGAGAGAGAGAGAGAACGAGGACTACTCTCTTCGTGTGGCGGCAACGGCGGCTACTGTGCGATGACGCCCGGGCACTTTATCATCGCTATTCTTGCCCAGCGTGTGAGAGAGAGAGAGAGAAGGGGAGGAGGAGGAGTGAGAGAGGCGAGAGGGAGAGAGAGAGAGAGAGTGAGATAAAATCTGCAAGAAATATTGCCTCGCTTCCGATATTTCGGGAAGGTTAATTTGCGGATGACGCTAATCCCAGACTTTGCGCACTTTTATGCCGTTGCAATTTTCCTCCTGTCCCTTTTGTACGGCTTTTCCGCGGCGACAGCGCGCGAGCGGCTCGCAATAATAATGCAAACTTTGTGTGTAATGGCGGCGCGCTGGATAAACCGTGTATGATGAAAATATGCATGAGACAGAGTTTTTTTTAAGGTATTTTTCGTAGATAAATAAAAATTAGAATTTATTAGTTTATATTTATCGAAAACTAGGATTTGGGCGATTTTGTCGTATAGATTTTTCTAAATATACGTAATTCGTTTATTCGGTTTCAAAACCTTAATTACTATGTAATTTTGTTGTAGTTTTGTTAAGACCCTGAAAATAACAATTGTAGGAGAATTTTTTATAGAATTTTATACAACGGTAGACTGTAAGTGTTCACTTTTAGATACTCTAGAGTTGCTTATCAAAAAAAAAAAAAAAAAAAAAAAGATTTTTTATCCGTCATCATGTTATCTTGACAGTTGTTTGAAGAGATATTATACATTTTTCACTGGCTCTTCTCTATTCAAAAAATATTCCAATTGAAATGTATGCATATGATCTTAGCCTGATAAAAATGTTACCATCTAAATCAAAGAGCGCTTTTAAAAAAAAATCAAAGCTTATATTTACAATTGATTATTTTTAAAATTGACATAAAAGAAATTAAAAATATGCGGAATTTCAAATGCGCTCTGAAAGAGAGAGCGAGAGAGAGAGAGAGAGAGAGAGAGAGAGAGAGAGAGAGAAAAAGCGAGAAACCAGTGATTGACTGGCTGTCATAAAAAAAATTTTGATATATGTACATATTTTTCATCTTTTCTTTTATGCAGCTATTGGGAGAGAAAAAAATTTCGTAATGTCAGTCATAGAATATAAATTTTGTCACTGCAAACCCAGGCTAAATCATTTATTCAGTATTACTAATTTCACTCGGGCTCTTCAAGCAGACACACATATATACACGCTCGACTGTTTGTAAAACTTTTTTTTGAATTTTCGAAAAATTTTCCGCCCAATATTTGCATGATACGAGCTAGCGAACTGCATTAAACAGAATTTTTCTCGCTAAATGGGAATGTTTTCGAGTTCAATAACTCCGCAGTTAAAAAAAATATATATACCTATCCCGTTTGCTTTTCATAATTAACCCGATTTAATTTTCAATATTAATCTAACATTCCACTTTTATCATTCACCCGCACACTAACCTCCAACACCATTATTCCCCTATATATAATAAATTAAACACAATTGCATTTATTATCTTGCTCGATTTTCTTCCAACCGAAGACCCCATACACTCCGCCTCCGAATGTAATTCAAATGAAACTCCGCAACGTACGGAATTAGGCTAAAATCGAATAATAGCGCCTCACTCTCCCTCCCTCTCTCGCAAGTTTTTTTCCCATCAACCGGCGGCCTGTGCGCCTCGCGCGAATTAGGGAGCAAAACGAGCGCGTATATACGAAAGTCCGTTCGTCTCCGGCGTCGTGGGGGGTCGTGTACAATCGAGAGAGTGAGTGAGAGAGAGAGAGAGAAAGAGAGCGCGACAATTTGCCAGTGATAATTCAGTTAGGGCCTCGACCATCGGCGCACAGGATCTTAAAAGTGTTCACCCACTCCCTCTGCACTTGCATTATACAGTCGGCACTGCTTCGCACACACACATACACATACATATTCCCTGAGCATGCGCGATTGCAAATAATAAAATCTGCTTTGCCGTTTAATTAAATCCACCGTGGCGGAATAAAAATTCGCCAAGATTATTGAATTATTTTTTCGCGTGCGCTCAGAGAGCAAGCGAACGAGTATATGCACGCGAGAGAGATAGAAAGAGAATGTGCTGCGATCGGAAAGGTCCAGAAGCATCGCACGCTCGCGAGGGGGGAAGGAGGGGAGAGGCTGTTTATTTTTTTTACGCGTGCACAGTACTCCCTCGCTCTTTCCTATTTTTCGTTTCGCGGACTGCAAATGCATAGTGGCGCGCGCGCGCGAGTGTGCGAGGCGCAGGCAGGCAGGCAGGCAGGCAGGCGAGAGCGAGCGAGTGAGTTCTGTTTTGTTTGTCGATAAAGAAATTCACCGAACTCGGTAAACTATGAATAAATTGAAAGACCCTAGAATAAATATTACGCGATGTGTTTTAACTTCCCGAAATGATAAAGGATAAAATCAATAACTTTATTATATTTATTCGTTTATTTTTCTTTTTCTTTTGCTTATTCGATTCCTCTCCTCTCCTCCACTCGGCGTATGCGTTGTGTCCTGTTGCTGCAGCTCTCGCTCTCTCTCTTATTTTCCAATGAAAGTGGGTGTTGGTATTACATAGAGCGCGAATTCTTTCCTCGAGCGCCGAAAGCTCCATACTATACTGACTTTTTGCTCGTCCGTATTAAAAGCAAATCGGTGCGCGCGATTTTGCCCAGTTAAAAGAGAGAGGGAGAGAGAGGGAGAAGAGCGGCTTGGGGGATGACTTGTTACGCTTGAAAAACAAAACTTTGAGTGCGCGCGTAAAAATTTCGGAACACGAGCGAAAAATAAATACAAAAAAAATCATACGCAAAAAAAGTGAATTATTAAAAGTTTTATATATTTTTTCCATCTGTAATCCAGGTGCACGCGCGTCATCTCCCTCCCACCCCCTCGTCCCTCCCTTCCTTCTGTGCGCATGCTGTACCTCCCTGTCTGTCTTTCTCTCTCTCTTGCTTGCTCACTCTCGCCACGCGAATAAAAATCGGCAAACTTGTTATTTTTTTTTACCCCGGCCCCGACCATCAATCTTCCTTTTTTATTCCGGACGAAATAGATGAAAATTTTTAAAAAAATCGCGTTCGCCCCGGTCAAAGGCGAGATGTTTTTTTTCGCTAAGTGAAATGTTGCTCCGCCTCTCTTCCTCTTTCGGTACCGTGTTGGCCACCGCTGCACTGCCCCAGGTATATACCTGGCAAAGTCATTTCGTGGCAACGCCTGTATACTATAGTGTATATACATATATACTAAATATATATACATATATATACGTATACGCGAAATGCAGTACTAGTTCTGACGGCCGTTCATTTATATTTCACAAATCGTTTTCGAAAAAAGAGTGCAATACTTCGGGATTAGCGCGTGCCGCACGCGGCTAAAAAATATCAGAGGGAATCGTCTACAAGCCCACGCGAAAAGTGAGAGAGAGAGAAAGAGAGGTGGGAGGAGATATATACCTTGGTGTGCCACCGTGCGACTGATGCGGAAAGATCGATTTATCGAGCGACTATACGAGAGAATTATTGTACGGAATCGAGCGGACACACGTGACGTAATGCGATGTCCGAAATTTTCTCTGTCAGTTTTGTAAAACGTTCTTCTCTTTTGGAATAAATAAAGCGCCCGAGAGAGTTAATAAAAAAAAATTGTGCTACTCTCGCATATATATCTATATCTATAAATATATATTCATTATATTCGCCGACAAATTATTTATAAGGCGAGTAGAGCGCATGTATAATTTACTTAGCTATACTATGCGCTCACAGAGCCTCAATATGCTTCCCACGCAAACATTTCGAATTACCAGGGCTAATGCATTTTTATGTGTATAGTTGTGAATACATTAACGGCTGCGCGGCTATGTATACGAGATGTATTCGAGATGTAGTTGCAGAGTTGCGTTTGCGGTTAGTAGGAACACACCGTGGATAAGGCGTGTGATGGTGGGTGGTATAGTATATATAGTACGGATGCAGGTTAAACAGTAGCGCGGCTCTGTGTGGATATACAATTATGTTACATGTGCGTTAAAGGCCGTGTTTATAATTATGTATTCGTGTGAATTTTCGGTAACTCACGCAGCTGTTTCACACACACACATATACGCCCGTTTTGTGTACATATATTATATATATACCAAAATGAAATGTTGAAATAGGATGAATAGAATAGCTAGTGTTTATAAAATATTTAAACGAAATATTCAATTTTTCAAATAGTTATATGTTAATAATTTCAATTTCCCATTATCTTATGAATAAACAAATTGAATAAATAATAACGCAAGCGCAGCATGGTATACGTATATATATATATATATATATATATATATATATATAAGCATAGCTCTCAATGATTTTAGCCAACATTTTCGTAACGCGCGTCAGTGCTATACGCAGGGATTAGCATTCATTCATTCGCGTGCTGAAAGTTTTACGACTTTTTACAGTAGCGAAACGTTTTTGTATAAAGTGGTTACGGCCCTAAGATTGCGCACTGCTACTACTACTACTATACACCGTCCAGACAGAGAGAGAGAGAGAGAGAGAGAGAGATATTCGCATTCGCGTATATTTTATTATGCGCAACAACTTAAATAACGTCCGCGCATGTATATACGCCATTAGTTCGACGCCGGGTATAATGTTCTTAATATTATGCGCTCAGGGGCCTATTTGCATAATGACTCTATTTTGCCTCTCGAACGCCGGGCGTCCGCTGCCACCGCTCGCCATGTAATGCGCTGTTCTCTCTTTCTCTCCCTACTCTTGAACGCGTAGGTATATATATATATATACTCGTTCAAAGAGAGCGCATATTTCGTTCGGCTTCTGTGATTTTCGTGAGAAGTATCGATTTCTCACAATGCTTGCGATGTTTCCTCCCCACCTTCTTCTTTTCTGCTCAGTACGATTGGTCATTTTCTACTCATCAAGAAGATGCTCAAACTGTGAACTATACGCTTTTGCTACTGCTCCTAAGTTACCGACGATTGCACGGCTCATCCCTTTCATTACCAATTCTATTACTTTTTTACTATGGTTAAGGAGTGGAATGCGCAGCTGTACTGTGTAAGCGCAGCACGCGCGCACTCGCGCTTATAACAACGACTGCCAATTATAATGTAACTCTACGCGTATGCAAAAAAAATTGCTCCGGAATGACGGCACACGGTATTTTTCGCAGCATATCGCTGAGAGATTATACGCCAAAAATTACGCGCTCTACTCCGTTGTAAATTACTTCTGTGAATATACGAAATTCCGGAATATGTATGTGGTATTATATACATATATATTTATCGCAGCTTTTGTGATTTGAATGTCGGAATGATGCGTAACGTAACAATTGACGACTGCACCGCGGACATATAGACGGAAATTTCATTCTACTACATCAAGCTTCTAGTACACGTTGAGCTATTATATATATATATATCCTCGTGGCATATTATACGCACATCAGTCATTATTCTTAACGGTTGCACCTTCGATGCTCATGCACATTTAAATGTGTATCGCATATAACTGACTCTCACATCGCTTACAAACATACTACAATCCGTTATCTAATTTTCAATATAAGCGCGCGCAAATAAATACTAAAGTACCAGGCATACACACACACACACACACACAAAAGCATGCGCACGCATCATCAAAGATTATGTCAATAGATTAATAATCGCGCGCGCGAGTGATTTATTAATGCGTCGCTCTCTTGCGCGCGTCGATAATATCGCATTAATTTATTTAATGTATTCGAATAATTATTTATTTGAGAAAGGAACGCACGTAGCGTTCTCGCAAATTTTAATTAATGTCCGGTATAATAAAATCACACGCCGCGTGTATTAAAGCACGCACTGATTGATTGATATAATTAAATATCAAGTTGCCGTCGTGACGTCCCCAACGTTTACTCTCTCGCTTCCGTTCTTTTTATATATAAAGGCACGTATATAGCCACAATACTCATTTAGCTCATACTATATACCTGAAATCCATGGACTTTATTGCTCATTATAATACACATAGCATCCGCATAATGTACAATGCGGCACTTAATACATTGTTTACCGTTCGATAAAGCGCGTGTATATATACACGCAGCCAGAATGGAAATCCTTGCCATGCGCATATATATATATACACTCGCGTAAACAATGAGATAATGAATGTAAGACCTGGTTTGGTCATCAATCGTCCAGATATTGTTTGTCCTTAATTATTTAGCCGAGGCGAGTGCATGAATAACCCAGTTTTTTTCAATGGCTAAACATAGCGAGTGTCAGTCATCACTACACACACACATACACATGCACGCGTCTATATATACGTACCGGCCTTAATCATTAATTACGTTAATTATGCGTCATTCGCAAACAGCATCGAACACCTCGATGACGATACGCAGGCATTCATGTATATATGTGTGCGGGTATGTTTACGCGATGCCACGGTCTCTCTTGCGATAATGGTTTATTTGTTTACTTAATTGATTTCTGGCGGTCGAACTGTTACCTCCTTCCTCTCATTCACGTATATTCACATGTAAAAGGATGAAAAACGAGCGAATCATTGCAGCTCTCTCTCTCTCTCTCTCTCTCTTCTCGGTGTAAAGACGAGACGCGCGCACGGGCCGTCGCCAGGTTTAACACGTTGCTATAAAACCCAGCGAGCATAATTTAGTAATGAACGGCCACTTTGCACAAATGGGGCCCGTGTGTATTATATATGTATATATATGTGCATCAGCAACAGTAGCACTAGTAAAGCAGTAGCAGCAGCAGCAGCAGTAGCAGTGAGAAGCAAAGAGAGACGAACGATGGGCTCTTTGGACTTTAGACGTGATAGGATAATAGTAATGTGCTTAATGGTAAATGGAGGGCATTCAAGAGAGCTTCAGCAAGAGAGAGAGAGAGAGAGAGAGAGAGAGAAGGAGTCGACGACGACGACGACGACGGGGATTCAGATGACACTCATAATGGGACGCGCGGTCGCTTGTGCTCTTCTCTGTATCAGTATGGCACCCGTAATAAGGTACAAGTGGCAGAAAATAGCTGCGGTAATCGCGCTCGTACGCGCTATACAAGATTGTATCCAGATGCCCTGCTGCTGCACACGCGCAAGCTCAGAGTTGAAAGAGAGACACGCGAAAGAGAGCAATGACCAAAAGACGAGCGCGCACGGGTATTACGCATCTATTATGCTTATATATGCGCTCTATATATACATATATAGGTATATTATACCATCTTTCGTGTCGTGTATGTATATGTATAATGCGCTTCCTGATCATTTTTCTACTCATAGGCATTGGGAGAATGAAGAGGCTGTATGGTGTATATATGTATATAGCTTCGACGTTAATGTTACTAATAAGGTAATGACCGTGAGGAAATTAACGTCATGCGCCCGTCACGTGGGTGCGATGATGATGATCTTTCTCGTGCGGGAGCCTTGTGTGTATATTATGCGCATGTGAACTGCTGTATACCGTCTATGCGCCTATATATTCGTAATTACATTATACTCGCGTATACACTTTATTATGATAAATTGATTGTTCACTGCTGCGTATGAGAGTAGCGATGACGGAAAATTGAGTGCTGAATGCGACATGACGAAGGATTTTGTGGAAATCGTTTATGGTTCTCCATATGTCGAAACATTGAATTTCTTAAATTACTTTTCCACTTATAAAAATTGGAAATACAGGAAGATTCGAAGCTGGAAAAAATACATTTTTTTCGCAACTCTCTCTCGCTCGCGTACATACTGGCACATATGACAGTTTAATAGTTAAATGAAACATCGTACGGACGGAACTTTCTTGTTAACGGGGATAGAACTTTTAGTTATCCAAAAATTGATTTCACTCCAACAGAACATTTAATAAAAGAATTTTTTTCGGCGATGCTTGAAAAAATACAGTGATTTAAAAAAAAAGAAATGGGAGAAAGAGAGAAATACCGTGAATGTAACTTTTTAATCAAATGTTTGGGCATTGATGGAAAATGCTGCAATATCATCTAGCTATCTCTCTTGATAAAAATGATTGATAATATTTTAATTTACATAAAAACGTTCGGCACGAGGACCATATGTACATTACGTGTAACATTTCGCATACAAATTTTCATTAATCTTGTTTTAGAGGAAATTATTTTAATTATAAACTCCGATAAGTTGCTTTTTATCAGAATCAATACTAAATACATTCATATAATAAACATTATTTCTCAGAAACATTCTTTAATAAAATCTTCACCCCACATATCATTCATTTCGATAATGATATATCTAAAAGATCTTTTCCAAATAAATTAATATATTAAAATTACCTTGACCCAGAAAATTTCTCACAATTGGTTCCAAGAATAGACCACATTGGTCGCCATACAGCGAAAACTGCTAATGGTCAACCCCATTTGCGGCCAAGCTACATATATACTACCGTACTGCGAAAGATTTTCTGCTCCTGCGCATATAAAGCAGATATTATCGAATCAAATGTGATATTCGCAAATCGTCCGCGTCTTCCTCCACCACATGCATACCTACATTATACACACGTACATGTTCATAATGGCGATATCCCTGCCAGGAAGGTACATTCGTTCTCTCTCTCTCTCTCGGCGCCTATACGAATACTCGCAGAAAGTTCACGACGGCGCGTGAGGGCGAGTTGTAAACGTAATAGATCGTCGAAAGCGAATAATCACGAACTAATAATAGGACTCGAGCAGAGCACAGCCCCATGCTCACACATACACATACACCTGAGCCTATATAGCTCGGGTAATTCAAGTCAAATTTAACACGAAGCGCATCGCGCAATTGCGATGAGCGCTCGCGCATATGAGCCACCGTATATATACGCTTATATATATAGAGGCGCACCCGTGCGAGTAGAGAGAGAGAGAAAGAGAGAGAGAGAGAGAGAGAGAGAGAGGAGGGAGAACGATGGTGCACTTCTGGGGCATAACTCACCAAGCATTTGTTTGCATTATCTACCGCGCGTTCCCTCGCTCGCGCCTGCCCGCTCTCAAATAGCCATATTTATCTCATCTCTCTCGCACGTGCGCTCGCGATAATCTCTGACGAGCGAGAGTTTGCCGTTTTATTGACACCTATGTATATATGCGTGTATATGTGTGTATGTGGACGTACGGATATGCCTTCGCGAGAAATTTTTTTTTTCCACGTATACATGAGATTGAATGCGTTTGTATATATATATATGTATATATGGTATGCCAACACGAGACAGTTTATGGAAATTTAAAACGATAATTAATTCGGAATCGCGCTTATACTGCGTCGCGACTATTACGTGGTTCGGTATGAGGCAGAGACGAAGGGAAGGAGGAGGACAACTACTGCTGTGCCTCATTCTTTCTCTCTCTCTTATTACGGCTATATTTACGCGTTCGTTGCCACGGAACTCGCAATGGCTGTTTTTTTTTTATTCTTTTTATTTTTTTAACTTTTCACGCGCGATGCATCAGAGCCGTCCAAGCTTCGCGCGCGAACAAAACAACCGGCATAATGTCGACGGTATTAATTACAGTAATGGCGAGTTTGGTCATTAATTTAAAATTGTTACAAAGCGAGGCGTAAATGAGAAGCGGCGCCGCTACGGTTTCTGTTCTGTATATGTGTATATATGTATAACGCGCGTGTCCAAGATCGATGCTAACGATTTTAATCAGCGAAATACACGGGGTGCGCTCGATTTTTCGCGAGTTTGTATGTTTATGTGACTCTGTATACGTGTATAAGCGGGTAAATGTCTAGCTACGCGATGACGATGTGAAAAATTGCCGTTTATCGTGCCAAATTTCGTAGAATTTTACTTCATTGCACTCATTCGATCGTCATCGATGACCCGAGCTTTTTCAACTCGTAGCCACGCGTTTTCCCGTTAATGGGATTGTTTCGTTATGACTGTTCAAAGGATTGCAGTGTTTCATTAAACTTCATTCATCACTTGCACTATGTTACACCATGTTTCACTTAGTCCACTACAACTCATAAAGCTTTTACTACTGCGAACGATAACTCATTTAATTTTTATATTTATGCTAATGTTACTGTTTTTTTTATTAAATAATGAAGAGTTGATTATTATTACAATTTTAGCCAATAAAAAAAACAAACTTTTTAAAAATCCTGAAGAGCTAAGAGACTTTAAAAGACAAAAACATATTTACTCCAATAAGGAAATAACAAACGTATAAGGAAAAACGTGAACAAATGCAAAAGTAAAGAGAGAGAGAGAGAGAGAGAGAGACGGGAGCAAATGACAAACGTCTGAGTGAAAGCAAGAAAAATATAAGAGAGATAAGCAAAGCATAAGGAAGAGAAAAAGAAGCATACTCTTAGCTCGTCGCGAGAGAGGCCGCGGGAATGAATAGGAGAGAGAGAGAGGCAGGAAAGGGGGATGTATATATAGGGGAAAGGGGTGAGGTAGAAGAAGCGAACAATGAAGACGAGAGGGCCGTTCTAGCGCCTTTGGCCACACGCCCCACGGCCGTGTACTTAGCGCTGTAGTTTTGGAATTGTCGCTGCACAGGCCAGCAACTTTCGCGCGCTACCTGGCAACCGTACGCGTACTCGCCGTTATATACAGCCTTGCCTCCCGTTCGCTACTCGAGAAATCAAATGCATCGATGTCAGCTATTGCGTTCGCATTGCCACCACCACCACCACCACCACCGCGTTTCATCGGCTTCGAACTGTACGCTCTCTACCTCTCTGTACTTAGTCTTACCCTCAGCGGGATTCTGCATAATAACCGGTGTTCGCGCGACAATGACATCTGGGGGTTGCATTGAAATGCTTGATGGTCATAATTTTTATTTGGGTGATATACGAATTTACAATGTTAATAAAAGTATTCAATTGTTTAGAAACTAATAATAATTTTGACGATTAATATAAAAAATATGTATATAAGTTAAATATAAATAATTCAACGTAGCACACTTGATTCAACAAACCTCTATATAGTATATATACGGGGAAGTACCGAAAGTAAATAAAAAAGAAAAATGAGATGCACACTCTTAATTTAACGACGGCGAAAATGAGAAACGAAAAGACGACAATTAGACAATAGTTCAAGCGCACTCGCGCGAGCAGAGACGAATATCGCTGACAAAAGAGAAGAAGTGAGCCTCGAGCCTCGTGATGCTACTGCTGCTTTCTCCCCTCATACTTGCGTCGATCTTATTAAAGGAAGGGGCGTGCGTGCACACTCTTATATACGCGGGACAAAATTTTCCCTGTTTCCCTCCTATATTCTATACGCAACAGAGACTACAGGAACCAGTATATGTACTCAGTAAGTATATGCAAGCCTTTACTCTCAGGGCGAGAGAGAGAGAGAGAGAGTACACGAGTACCCTCAGAGTCTTACCGCGGGCGTCACTCACTCGCGAGGCTCTCTCGACCCCTCGCCCGAATGCGCCCAGCCCGTCGAGACAATAGTAATATCGCGCGCGCGCGCATACTCGACTGCGCCGTCGCCGCCTCGTATACTTACTGCGAGGTCATCCCCGTTGGCGCGTGTATATATACATATATGTGTACGGTGTGTATATATATGGGAGACTTTGATATTTGTCTCGAAACGTTGTTTTTACGATGAACCGAATGGTTTATACTATTTCAGTAATTTTTCATTACGTGGTATAATATATATCTCATTGACATTTTTTCTTTTAATTTGTTTTTTTTTCGGTACCGGCGACGCGTGGAAACATGAAAAATGCGAAAGTGTCCGGTCGCGTAATTATACTCGGCGTGTGGCGTTTTGATTCAGATATATACACACATACACTGTATAAATAGGAGTATGAAAATTTGTTTTGAGAATTAACGAGCGCGGGGATTCACGCGTGCGTGCATTGAGATTTAAATTAAAAATGATGATATAATGTGGCCGACGGAATAATGCAGCAGACGAAGAGAAGAGACACGGAATGAGGCAAGAGTAATCAGCACGCACGTGCGGTCTTTTGAAATGTGGCGAAATAATTTTTCTGCATTCACACGTGATTGGCATCTTATCAGTGATGCTATTAAGTTACTTATAATGTATTCACTTTGTGATGAGTATTCGAGGTTTGCTGGTATTATTTCGATCGGATATAGTTGGAGTTTTGACTAATACACTACAAACTATACAATTTATGTATTAGAATAACAAACTTTATTAATTTTTAGGTTTTTGAGTGAAATTCGAGTCAATTAGTTTTTAACAATCGGTAACATTTATGCATTTACCGTCTTTAATTATAAAGCCTCCAGGTCCGCACCAGCATTTTGGTCTATTCCGACATACCTTTAACACAAGAGATACAATCAATAGTAAATAATGTTATTTAAATTTGTTGTATCAATAATTAACATTTATTTTACTAACCAATCCTAGACAATTGAATTTGCCACAAATTGGAGGACACAATGGACCGCATTTTGAAAGAGTGTAATTAGCAGGACATTTGATTTTAACGTCTTCGGTTGGTTCTATATGAAGATAAATTTTATGAAAATCTCGTCACTAAACATAACTTTCTTTATCTATATATTATTCTCAAAATTATACTTACGTGACAGAATAACACTGACACAAACGAAGAGAACGAGAGAAAGAAAATACACGATTTTACTCATTTTGATAAGGATGCTTGAAAGCGACTAATGGACATGAGGAAAAAAACAAGCTTTTATAGAATGAAGGCTGGTCTAACCTTAACGTGGATGTATACCGTTCCCGAATGTCAAAACGACTGTCGTTTATGCTGACGTTTCAAAAGATAACGATTAACTTTTCCTTATGATCTTTACTTAACACAATTGTTTGCCATTTTTCTTTTGTCTGGTAAAAATTCAGTTTATTGTTGATTTACTATATATTTTACTTTATTATTATTAATGCAAGATGCGTTGTGTATTATAAATAACATAATAAGTTGAACTTAAATATAAATAGTAAAGATAATTAATATATAGTTAATACAAATGAAGATATATTGATTAACAATTTTTCAATGAAAATATAAGTAATATAATGAATTTTACTATCAAATAAAATGAGCTACCTAATATATATTTACATATACATGATACAAAACTCTATATTCGAAAACGCAGAACGAATGAATCCGTAAGTATTTATGATGAGCATGATGTTATCAGTTATGTTAATATTCACATGATTCCACAAAAGTGATTTCCCGCCGACACGTAACGCTGCTAATAATAAATCTATTTAATAATACAATTTATTTAAAAAAAATATCATTTAAAAAAAAGAATAGTGAAGTAAAAAGTATTTTAAGTATTCTTATAAAAGCAGTAAATAAATTATCTTTAAATTATGTCAAGACTGTTTTTATGACTTAGGGTAACTAATGCGATAATGTACCACCTCAAATAAATATAAAAATCAAGGATAAAAGTATAACTAGAGTAGAAACATGCAAATATTTGGGAATAGTATTTGATCATAAATTGAAGTGCGACGACCATGTTCATTATACAAAAAACAAAACATTTAATTTACATTTTTTACAAAATTTCGAAATCAATCCCAACTGAAATATTAAGAATGATATACAATGCTGTTTTTCATAGCATAATAATTTATGGAATATTAGTTTGGGGTGGAGCCTATAACAATAGTATAAATGTATTAGGAAATTTACAGAAAAAATTTTAAGAATAATTAATAAGAATAATTTTTTCATCCAAAATAATCCTATGAATCTAGGAAAAAAGTTTAATTATACCTAAAAATAATAAAAGAGTTAGTGAGAAAAATATTTACAGAAAAGCAATTACAACTTTTAACAATTTACCGAATGATTACAAGACTCTAAATATTAACAAAATACCACATGGAAAACTGTTAGAAAATTGAATTGAAGATAATTAAAAATAGTTTTTATATATAACTAGCTAGATTCAACGCGCTTCACGCGTATTGGTTTTCATTATTTTATTTATTTATTTATTTATTTTTGAGGTTATGAACACATGATCAATTTAGTTTCAATTAAAAAGTTTCTGTCAATCAGTTTAAATTAAACGATAATAACATAAATTTGATAAATATGATAATGAATTATTTTATACTATTTTAATTATTCAGTTTTAAATATTTATAAACTCGAAAATTCAAACATATTAGATTTTCGCGCTTATTTTGTATAGACCAATCTAATGAGTCTACAACAACCAATCAAAACAATTTAAGAGAAAATTAGAAAATTCTGAAATTTCTGTTGTTAGTTTTTAACGAAAGATAGGTATCAAAAGTACATGAATAATGGTACATCAATCGTTTAGGCGTGGGAGTAACAGTAACAGGACGAGGAGATTTTACCGTTTCTTAAAGACATTTTATTCTGAAAAAATATCGAGGAAGTTTATTTAGCTATGGCTTGGGAAAACGTTTATACAATGAAATTATTCTAAACTTTGAAGTTTTCCACGCTCGAAAAAATATAAAAGCTTTGAGAAATGCTCATGTTTAGAACAGTTTCATTGCACAAATTTTCTCAATCGTAAGACAAATTTTTCCGAACGATAGTTGTTTTTTAAGGTTCACAAACGAAATAAGAATTAATTCTTTTGAATACCTCATAATTGTACTCTTGAAATCACAAAGTATGACATAAAACAGTAAGCAACATTTAAATGCATTTATAATCAGTAATAGGTACTCTTATCAAACAATTCATATAAGTAATTTGTAACCATACACTTTATTGAAAAGTAAACTGCATTGCAAATCATTCAAAGTTCAGTAACTTTTTATACAAATTAGTTTGGCTATTAAAAATAGTTTACTGATAAAGGGTCTCCAAATCCTATTCCGTTTTTAGTATATTGTTTTCGTATACCTCGCTTAAGCCGTCACTTTATGTCACTTCCGGCATTTTTCTGTTATGATTACGCCTGAAATAAAACGGCGTTTACTAAAACTTTATTTATATACAGTTTGTTAATACAATAAATTTGGTAGACTTTTGATCTACACTTACTATGCGTATTGAAATAGACTGAATAGGTTTTTTGACTGTTTTATTTATAACAGTAAACAAAACAGTTTTGTACTACTAATAACACTACTGTTTACTACTGTTTTGTATTACTAATAACATTTTTTTTACTTTTAATGACTTATAGAACCGTAACTACATATGGTCCACCGCAATTGAGACCTTTTAAATTGGAGAAAGTTTTAACGATAAAAATCAGAATAAAACAATTGATCTATCCAACTCCTCGCTCAAAATCTTGATTTTATCAATACGTGCGAAACTTTGAAACAAGTAGAATGAATCTGCTACAAGTAACTCAAAACAAAGCTAAACCGAAACGAAATATAATAAAAAATAAAATTGCTTTAAACGCGCATGCGTTGTGTCTTCCATACAATAATTCTCTTTGTAAACTCAATCAAAGCACAATTTTAGATTCTTTTTTTTTTTATTTCTACCCAATGTACGATGTGTGGACCATGGACTTGAAGAAGAAGAGTTTGATGAAGAATAGTCCTCCATCAGAGTTTGTATTTACGATTGTTTTCCATTGTGAACACTTATACAAGAATTAAAATCACAAAAAAATAAATTACAAATGAAATAGCAATGAATAGTCATGAAACCATTACCAGTTAATATTTTCCATAAAATATTTCCAATTTTTTCGTGAAAAATTTATTTTTTAAATTTCAATTTAATAAAAGGAATCGATAAATTAGTTTGAGGAAGCTAAGTGTCAATGAATTCGCAGCGGTTTTTTGTTAGATAAGAAGAAGATAGATATCTTAGTTTCCCAAACTAAAATGAAGTATTTGGTTGCTTTGTATTACCTCGTGTACACCATAATATACTTTTTTAGTACATTACAAATATATGTATTTCTAGAAAATGCGCGAATAAGATAAGAACAAATAGTTTACTGCTGACGAGCAGAAAGTAATTTCTTTTTTTTTAAATCTCGTATATACATACAGGAAATATGGAACAATACGATATAAAAATAAATAAAAATTTGTTGAAGAGCACAAATACCAGACCGGATTGTTTTCTCTGGACCATCCTAAATATACCAAAAATTAGGAATACAGTTAATCGGATGACAAGCGCTTTGACTAATATTTAGTTTATATTTGTCGAAAAATGAATTAAGCATAACTTCTTTCAAACATAAATAATTTTATTATGAAGAGTTGCACAGAAAAAGTAAAACAAGATAGCACGAGCGTTAATTTGTTTGGTTTCACCATAAAAAGTTTAAATTTCTTCAAAAATCATATTTTAGTTTAAAGATGAGCATAAAATACATAAGAGCCATTGAAAAAAGGACGATCCTTTGTATTTCTACAATATTTTGTGTATTGTATATTGATCTGTTTTTATTCTGAAAAAAGCGAAAATAAAAGCTCGCCACATTTAGTTAATTTTTTTAACGTTGTAGGTTCTCCTTAGCGGAATCATTTATGTTGAAAGAAATAGAATATTTTTAAACATTTTTAAAACTAAAATTATTATCGGCATTTTTTATACTCGAAATGTCCTAGAAAACAAAAAACACCTAATCGGATAAGTATACCGTAGAAATAGTATATTACGCTACAAGTATATTACTCGCCTTCGGCTCGGGTGGCAATTTACACGTGCTCTGGACTGGCCAACTCTTTACCTCCCTTGTTGTGTAATATACTATAATATCGCGCTGTTGAATTGAAAAAATAAAAATGTTACGTTAATTTAGATCAATTTTCTGGCCCCGACCACCCACCATGCGTATATATGTAAAGCAATGTTTTATTTTTTTTAAGAATTATTTCGATATTTTTTAAGAAAAATGGTAAATAAAATAACACAATATATTATTTGATTACACAGAAACATTTTTCCTTGTTATTTTCTCTATTGAGAGATGCCAAAAAAGGGGCAAACTATATACGTACATAAAGTGAATATTGAAAGTTGAGCGCTACTGTGCATCCCCTCCAATTTCTCCCTAACAACAGGACTCGCGAACAAACAAGAAGGGCAAACTTAGGCTCGAAAAGTGGACGGTGTTATATTTTTATTGTTCTGCATAACTGACGTATTCGTAAGTCTTAAGTAATTAAATTAGTAGGAGCATTTGTATAGTTAAAGAAGTCATTGGACTCAATTATACAATTTAATACAAAGTTGAACAAAGAGAAGTTGTAACGAAATATGATTGAAAATATTAGTAACGCAATCAACGTTGATATAATTAAAATAACAATCAAGGATAAGCCAGAATCGCAGAAACAAGTAAGCGAAGATAGTCTCAAAAGGATTTTTGAAACATTGAGAGTTAATGCGCAACGAGAGCGAAGATTGCGAGAATTGCAAATAAGTATCAACGAGAAAAATGCGAAAAGAAAACTTCACTATTACTTCACTTCTTGGTACAATTGTGCGATAACAAGAAAAAAGTCTATGAATAGCAAGAAAATACAGGAAATGTCGAAAGATCGAAAAATTGAATTATTTATAAACGCGATTGCGGAAAAACAATCAACGGCTACAGCAGACGAAGGCGACAAAAAATTGGAAAATCAAAAACGTTCGCCCAAAAAAACTCCGGTAAATTTGAAAAAAACTCCAAAGATTAAGCAGAAACCGCCGCTCAAAGAAAAGGTTAACAACAAAAGTGCATCTCGAGAACCTGCCGATAACCGACTTAAAGCACAGAAAATAATCATCGAAGAACAGAGGGCTAAATTGGCGGAGCAGAATAAATTCATACAAAACATCAAGATTAAGGAAATTGATAATGAAGCGAAGGAAACTACTAAGCAAACAATCAGTGTTGCTAAGCAAGCTTTGATACAGTGTAATAAAAAAAATAGAAGAAGTCTCATTTATCTAATGAGAGAAGAAGGCTGCAGGTTTATTAATATTGAAATAATTCTATTTTTATTATTATTTGTGATTGCTTGTACCTATTAGGATTCAATTGTATTATTTTCGTGAAGGAAATTGCTACTCGGAGGCATCGTATTATCGATACTACAAAATATTAAATTTTTAAAATTGAAATATTAAGTACTATCTAAAAACATTCTTATCCTATGTTGGGTTATTCAATAATTTTTCGATAGTGTAGGAGTGGATTTACATAATGTATATACATAAAGTTTATTGATTTTGTCTATATATTCCAAATGAGCCCTTTTTCTTAAGATATGGACGATCTAATCTCAAATATACTCTAATCCGTGACAAAGATATATCTTCTAGTTATTGCTACTTTGCAAGTATTCACGATAGGGCAACGAGCAAAAATGACTATAAACGTAGACAGGAAAAACTAAAGTTAAAGCTTACTTTCGTTAAGAAATATTAATTTTTCAGAGAATTATAAGCAATCAAAGATAGCGTAAGAAAATAGTTAAAAATGCGATCTATTATTAATCGTTTAAAAAAAAAGTAAATTTTTAACCCATTTTCTAACGTTATTTGGTTTACAATTCCCTGAAAAAAATCAATATTTCTTAAAGAAACAAAGCTTAAATTTTAGCTTTTGCTATTTATTTTTATAATCTTTTGTTTGCTCATTGTCCTACCATGAGTATTTGCAAAGTACCAATCAATAGAAAAGACATCCTGTAATGGAATAGAACATATATTTGAGATTAGATTGTCCATATCTTAATAAGGGGCTATGTGGCATTGTGAGCATTAGGTTTTGTTTGTAGATAGTAGAAATCTACTTTAAAAATCCCGCTATTTGTGTTTCCTGGAGGGTGTACACTCTCCTTGCAAGTGCATCCATTGTAATTTGAAGAAAAGTAATTTTTTCCATTTTTCGTGAAAAAATTTTTTTTGTATTACAAACATTTTGCTAAAACAGGCTTCTTTGAAATAAATGACAATTGCTGAATTGTTTCGAAAACTAATTGTTAAGCTTAATATGAGATTCAAGTTTTTAAAAATAAAATTTTAATATACAAAATGTTATTATTATATAATCTATGTATGATTCTATTATTTTAAGAAATCGTAAGAACTATCGAAATATATTTTACTTTCATGTTCAGACTTTCTTATAGCAAGTATGAAGTTCCTATACTCTTATCGTAAAGTTTTTATATAAAATAAGCGAAATACATATAAAGCACGTAAGAAAAGGAGTACTTTAAAACAGATGGGTACAGGCTAATTACAAATAATTCTCATTCATAGTTTTGTCGTACAAATTCTATACGGAAAACTTTTAGGGACAAACTGACACAGGATGCTCCGCAAATTCCGGAACCACCGAAATTTTTAATAAGGATGGAGGCACGGGCAGAAGCTAGAAAGCAAAGAATGAGAGAAGCTGACGAAATTCGACAAAAAAGATTAGAAGAACAAAAGATGAGAGAAGAAATTCTTCGACAAGCAATCGAAGAAGAACAACGGCAACGACAAATTCAAGTGAGTACTTGGAAATTAGTATAGAATAATCAAAAGGTTTAACAATTCGTCAATACGTAATTATGTTCTTATTTTGTCTTTGGATGAAGGCGCTAAAAGAGGCAAAGAAATATCGAAAAGAATTAGAGCATCGACGTCAAAAAGAAATAGAGAAAAATAAAAAATTAGAATTTATCGCTGATCAATGTTATAAAAGATATCTATTTCGACGCTATGCTGTAGAACCATTCAGTACTCTCGTCGAGGAGAAGTATAATCGCTTGAAAACGGCTGATCAGCATTATGGAGAGACGCTGTTATTAAAAATTTTTGGCGCTTGGAAAAATGAGTGGATCGATCAACAAAATTCAAAGCTACAATTAGCCAATAAGTTGTACAGATATAATCTGTTGTGGTATGCATTTGTCGACTGGAAGAATTTAGCTTTGGATACAAAGCAAAAATTTCAAATAGCAAAAGATTTTTACAGACAAAAATTGCAAGCGAAATATATAAAGGCATGGTATTTTTTAATAGTGGAATTAAAAATAGTGATGCAAGAAAAAGAATTGACGGCTATGAAGCATCATGAGAAGCATTTAAAAACTATTTATTTTAATACGTGGAAAAAGTATATGACTATAGCTGATGATATAGAAGAACGGGAACAAAGACGAGATGAATGGAGAGATTTAATAAAAAAATTCATTCCAGATTTTCCAAGAACGCTAAATTCATTTGATGTTTAAAGCGTTATATTCGGTAGTATATTATGGAGTGGAGAGATTAAAAAGTAGTAAATATCATTTTTAACATATTTTATTATTACATAAAGATGTGTTTAAAATATCAATAATATACTTGCGCATGTATATACGCACGTACATATTTTTATAAACATTAGGCTATTATTGTACAAGTGACGGTCATTAGATACCTTTTTTATTCGCATATTACATATAATTGATAGTATAGTTAACTTATAATTTTGATAATACTATAATTTAATGTATCACAGTTATAGTTAACAGAGTACCAAAATCGATTCAAAAATTCAACTTTTTTGTATCGAATGTTTTTAATGTTATACCGAAACTTGTTAGAAGTTCTTACAATGAATTTTTCATTGTTTTAGTTTTATTTATAATGATTCATTTGACAAGAAAGCATCGAGAATTTGTTGCTATTGTTGAAACGTAATTAGTTTCTATCATAAAAATGATTAATTTTATCTAAAATGTTTTCGATAAAATTTAAAAATAGAATAATCTATATTAATTCATGAGAAAGTTTTGTATTCTTTAGTTAATTATTCGCTATTCCTAATTATTAGAATCAGTAATATTAATTATAAATCAGCAAAATAATAAAAATAAATGCTGAAAAATACGCCATTTGTACAATATCTCATATCTTTTTGTGTATAAGTACAATAAATAATATTCTGTTACCTCAATTGGGCGAATATAATGTTAAACTTTACAAAACTGATTATAAATATAAACTTAAATATAGAAAATAAAAATTTCTATACATTTATTATAAGAAATATTTTGTTCTTGCAATAAATTGTAGGTAAATTACATGTTATAGTACTAAATAAGATAAGAAATTCTCCACAATATCAAAAAAATTTTGAGCTTTCATAAAATGTTATTATTACTTGAATAAATTTTTTAAACCATTTAAAACTTTCTACAAAAATGTCACGGAATATCGGAACATACATAAATTACAAATATTTAAACTTCTTATTTTTCGTTATTTATTTTCAATTTTGGATATTTACGAATTAATTTTGTCTCCCGATGTTCTTTCAGTTATAACGAATACTAGATAATTCGATAATTTTAAAAAACTCAAAAATGAATTTTAAAACAAAAAATTCAACTTAGAAATTTATTATTCGTTTCGACATTCCGTTAAAGTTGGTTTTACACTTTTATTATTTAAGGGGTAACACCACTCTAGGATTTAAAAAAAATCGATTTTTTTTTGTTTTGCTTAAAGTGTACTTAAGGGTCTT
>JAYJLV010000027.1:8891276-8931933 GCA_036873485.1 Torymus texanus | reverse complement strand
TTATGCCTTTATTTACCTATGTGTATAATTTCAAGTATGTCTTGAATTAACTCTCATCTCGAGGGAACCACCTTAAACGATAATAACATAAATTTGATAAATATGAAAATGAAATTATTTTTATACTATTTTAATTATTCAGTTTTAAATATTTATTTTAATTTATTTATCTTTATTTTGTATAGACCAATCTAATGAGTCTACAACAACCAATCAAAACAGTCTTATTGTGATGACACATTTCATCCATCACTTTTTTAAGAGAAGAAGATATGTAAAATTTTATATTTCATAGTTTGTAACTTATTTCGAAGTGCATGTGAGTATGTATGTATATGTGAGTATACATATGTGTGTATATATACTTCTATTGTTTTTATTCTTTTTCTTTTTTGTCATCTTGAGATACCAGACCTACGTACAGGTAATTATGTTTATCTCTGCAGGGTTTTGCAGTTATTGTAAATGTAATTGTAATTCTTTTCTGCGGTCTTAATAAATCAAATAAATCAAACAAACAGCAATCAACAATTTTCCTTCCTCGTTCAATTCTGTGGCTTCCCAGAATAACCGAATAAGTTCACTTTTTTGAAAATTGAGATAACCCCGGATTTTGTATCTTCAAATAGGTCTTATTCATTTACCACTTTCAGGGATAACAAAAATATTGCCGTAAAGCTACAATTCATTCGAAACTTAACCAGATAAGTCCATCATTTTTTTCCTTTATCGTAGATATAATTTATATTTATCTATTCAAATTGAATCTGAATATGATAGCTAATATATATTTATCGGTTTATTTAAAAATTTCTATACACTATCAAATTATAAACATTTTAAAATTTTACAATATTAGTACAATACAAATACAATACAAATGGTCGTGAATTTAATAGAAATGTCAGAAAAATAGAAATTTCTTGAATAACTTAGAAAAATTCATTGAACAATTTTGTAATTTATTGATCCGTTTCATAATTAAATTAAAGAATACGCTCTAAGATAAATGCGAACCGTATTATCAGATAAGTCCCAGTTCCCGGAATAACCAGATTAGTCCAACTTTTTTGAGTTCGTACTCGTCTTTAACGCATCAGAAAACATATAATTTGTTGAAACCAGCGTGTAAATATGTGTTTTGAATGTGTCAATTGACTAGTCAAGTATCGCGACTCATCTCGTTTCTCTCGATCTTACATATAAGTTTGAACATTAAAACCCGTTTTTCTCGGAAACTCGAAAAGTGGACTTATTCAGTTATTACGGGAAGTCACAGAATTAAAACTACTCGAAAATAACTCAAAACAAGTGTATTTTAAGAAACTCATTAACAAAAATAGTTATATTTATCAACAAAATCGTAAAAAATCGGTAGTCATATATCTCACCAAACTTGTAAATCATATATACAATGAAAGAAACAAAGAAAATGCAAAAGTACCGTACACGAAAATTATCCATAGGCGCACTTACGAAGCGCGCAAAGATGTGTAAAGGCATGCACAAAAGAAACGAGACCGCCGGCAATATACAACACACGGTGAGAGAAGAAAATCAAAGGGCCGTGAGCGAGCAGGCGTGCGAGCTGCTTATGGCACTAGAACACTCGTCGTGTATCCTGGACCATCGTCGTCACAAGAAGAAGTACGCGTACAGGGCGTATATATGGAAGAAACGCCAGCGGTGCGGGCGGACGTACGGGGGTGGATGGGTGGGCGCAAGTGGGAGTAAAAAGGGAGACGCTGTTAAAAAATCTCGGACGAGAGAGAAAGAGAGAGAGAGAGGAAACCACCCTCTGGCCCTGGTTAACAATGGGTCGAGGCTCACGTGCGCGAGGAATCAAGTGTTCTCTCTCTCTCTCTCACACACACACACACACACACACACATACATGTACGCGAGCGGGTGCGACGAGAGAGAGAGAGAGAGAGAGAGAGAAGCGATGTCCCCTCTCGCTCGCTCGCTACTATACCGGAGGGTGGAGGGCGCGCATGCATAATACAATGACCCCGCTAAGTACTATTTTAAAACAATGCTGAAATTGCTTTAGGGGATAAAAATGAACGAGGCGGGGTAGCAGCTAGGTGTATTTTTCTCCCTCCTTCTTTGACGTGCGCGTACCAGCGTGCTCACTCACACACATACACACGTGTATCATATACCGAATCCACGTTCCTTTCTTCTCCCGCCACTATACGTGTATATGTATGTGTATATGTATGCGTGTATATATATATATGTATATGTACGCGCGCTTGCCTCGAGTTTTTCGCCGCACCCCTTTAGTCACGAGCAGTAGCAGTATAGCGACAGCGACAGCAGCAGCAGCAGCCTCAGCTCGGCCGCCTTCTCCTATATACCCGCGGCCTAAGCCCGCGTGCTCTAGTACAAAGCTAAGCCTTTGAGTCTCCCGGAGTCTCACCGGCGCACAATAAGGCGTCCGACTTCCTTTTTTGCCTCCGCGCCCGCTTTCTTCGCTCTCTCTCACTCACTCTCTTTCTACCTTCCTCACTTCTTCTTCTTCTTCTTCGTCTGCTTCTTCTACTTCTTTTACCCGGTTTTTGTCTCTTTTCGTTTTTTAAATTCACTTTGAAGAACGAACCTCAGGTCCTCTCTCCTCTCGCTCTCTCTCTCTCTCTCTCTCTTGTATCCAGTGCTGCACATAATTCGCCGCCGGTCGTAGTCGCGAAATGCTTTTGCAAAAGGCAAGCTTACTGTACCTCGCGCGTGCCGCGCAATTTTGTTAAATGTTTCTTAATGTTTGTACGATTTCGTGCATTGTCTTCTGGAGAGAAAAAGAAGTGCTGGGCAAACCGGCCGCCCTGCTCGCTCTTTGTGCGCAGAAAAATGCATATATATAGGTGTGTAAAACAATGGCTGTGTTTTTCCTTAAAACGTTAAGAAAAATTTGCTTGATTCAAATTTTCAATTTTCTAATTATATATTTTTAAAATTTTCTTTTAATTTAAAATAAAGTATTTTGTATGCAAATTAAAACTTTATTTTTTATACATACGTCTCTTAATTGCAATCTTGCGTATATGTTTGGTATCGTCACAACCCTCGACCTTCTTTCACTTACCAAACTAATTAAACTACCGAATCGAATCTAGAACTCGTCCTTCATCCAATACATGGTATAGTAGCAATAATTTTCACCGTTGGAATTGAATTTCTCACATAATTGCAAGGGGTTGTTGCGGCTGTAGCTTTCAAGCCTCCTCTTTCTCTTTCACGGTAATAGGCCAGTATCTCAACCGAGTTTGTGTGCCATGACGCGTATACACGTATCTACATCGGTTTTTCTATAACTTTGTTTTTTTTTTGTCGCCGGTAATAGTCTGAACGAAAGCCGGGCCTGGGCGGTTGCGTGTACATTTATGCTCGCGGCGGAGAGAGAAAGAGAGAGAGAGAAAGAAGCGACATCACTGCACATCGCCTCGATGTATATACGCGAACGCGTGGTATAGCAGCAACGGCGGCGGTCCCCTTTCAAGCAGGCTAATCTGATTTTCCAACTTGATTACAGAGCCCCGGTGCGCGAGCACGCCCCGTTTAAAGAGAGGTCGAAAAAAAAAACAATTGTGCCCTCGCGCGAGGTATACGCGAGCACAGGGGCACTTTCAAAACTTTTAATATTAATGGAATCAAACGTGAAACAGGCCTTGTTTCGTCAATTAGCGATCAATCGGTAAACGAATTTCGAGTAGTTGTGTATTATGAAACTTTTTACCGCTCTCTCTCTCTCTTTCTCTCTCTCGTGCGCGTTGTATTGATGTATGTATATGTATATAGAACGAACCGAGGCATACACGAGAAAATTACAAAATAAATTATTAACTTCCAGAGAACCGATTAACTTTTCCTTTCTAAAAATTAACTCATTCGGCGCGATAATAAAGCTCCCGTTGTGCCTTCGCACCGCTCTTATACAGGCCTATATACGCTTTGCACGTGCGCGCGTTTATATACACACACTTTGGAGCAACTTTCGCGCGCGCGAGCGCGTGCTAAGCGTATTCATATGCATGCGCATTATAATATATCGCGCTCTAAATTACTCGCGGCCAAGTGAAATTTCGCGCTCTTTAAAAGAATAGACTGTACTACTACTACTACTACTGTATATGCTACAGCATATACTCTCTCACGTTCATAAATCTCGGGATAATAATTCTCTTAATCCCGATCATTTCAATAATTTCAGCATAAATCGACAACGCAGATGCGGCGCTAAAAAATCACGACGCGTCGCGAATGACTCATTAAGAGCGGCATATAACCGCGATGGCCGCAGCAGCAACGTTGATTTCCATTTTTCCCTTCTTAGCCGGCGGCGATAAAACATACTTACGAGCTAATCGATGTGCAGTCGGCCAAGTAGCAGCTCTCCACATAATTTCCTCTCCCCCTCTCTCACTCTCTCACACACACACATAGGCGCTAAATAAACGAGCGAAAGCCGGCTACTACTCGTGCATGCATTACACAGGCCGGTCGAGTTTTAGGTTTGCGAAGCCTCGGGCTGCTAAAAGCCGGTAGGCGCAGTCGTCCCTATATATGCGCACGAAACCAATAATTGCGTCGTCCCGTGCGACGAAACGCGCGCATAGATTAGACTGGTCGTTTAATAAGCGTTACGCGCGTACACTCATATGAATATATATATATATATATATACATATATATAGGTACGGAGTTAGGCGTGTAATTTCTATAGCCATAGCGTGTCTCTCTCTCTTGCTTGCTCGCTCCATTCGCCTGCGATGTAGCACTCGATACTAAGTTACGACGGAGAGAACGCACGCCCGCACTTGCGGTGCTTCTGTACTCTCCGTTACAGCCTTATTCGCTTGCTCTACAGCCCTCGCTTCACTCACTGCCTCCCTTACTGCGTCGAAGATCAAATTGTTTATCAGCACAAGCGCGACGACATTGTATAGCCGAGACTCTCTCTCTCTCTCTCTCTCTCGCTCTCTCTCAGGCCCTTTATGTCTGTACGCGTGTTGCTGCTGCTGCTCGTTTCGGTGAAAATAAATCGCGTGTGTATTGATGCGCCTATTGCTGACGGAGAATATAGATGTGAGGAGGTTGCAACTGAATTATTGATAACTAAGGGAAGGAGGGGAAAAATAAGGTGATATAGGTAGTCAAGTGTGTGTATATGATGAATATGTGTTGAGACGGTTAATAATTGAGCTTGTAATCTGCAGTCGATGTTAATAGTTTATACAGATCGCGAGTTATTTGAAGAAGAGATGCGACGTATCGGTACAGATTTGGTGTCGTTACTGTCGGCTTTTTTCACTATGACGAGTGTATATAAGAGAGAGAGAGAGAGAGACTAAGTTTAGCAAGGATCGAATTCATTGTGGCGGGTATTGTTTTAGGTTCTGGCTATATTTACGTATATCGGATGATATGTATTGATTGAGAAATGGGGAGTCGAAGTTTAAGGTAGCAGTATTAAGGTGGAAAAGTTTTGGAAAAGAAAGTCAAACAATGTGTACGTCGTATAACAGTATAAAGTTGCTTTAGTATATATGTAATAAGCGGTAAAGTTCTTATATCGGTGGAATGCGAATAGTTATTCCAAGAGATATATATATATATATATATACACACACACGTAAAATTAACCGCCACGTAAGTGACTTAATTCACAGAACTATAGGAAGCCTTACCGAGAATTACGTTAATTATTCAAAAATAACGTTTCAAATGACTTTGAATAATAATTATTTTCCGTATACTGAAGTTACTATAATCAATATCAGGTAAAGCTATATTAATCGAAGTAATAAAACGTCATCCCTTTACATACTATATACTATAGAAGTAATTTACTCGTCATAGATCTTACGTGATTACGCACGTGTGTGTGTGTGTGTGTGTGTATATATATCGACTAATTGGCTCATTACATAACTTATATTTAATGATAGAAATAAAGTAAAGCACTCCAACATCTTCAATGAGCTATATGATAATTCGTTAAAATAGAGAACCTCACTTAAGACAGACATCTATAGACCATTTGGATACGATAATAGAACCGTCGCTGGAAGTAGCGAGATTCTAATAATCAATTGAAAATGAAACGCGTATAATAGAAACGGATATGCGCGGGACGACAGGGCAATATGCGACCGTTATATTCGAATATTGAATGCAGGCGAGTGCTGGCAATAATAACACACGGAACAACAACAATAATAGTAATTATAATTACGAACGTGCGTGCGTGAAACGATCGAAATTCGCGATGCGTCGTCGTCTCTCTCTCTCTCCTCTTTCTCTCTGTTCCTCTCCTAATCGCTGATTACTATTCATTGCATCGGAAGTAGGGAAATATTTCGACGGGGTGATTTGTCCACCGCACTGGCGGCGAAATATCCATCAAGCTTCGTTGCTCCTCTCTCCTCCCCCTTTCTGTATCGCACTCTAGTTTGCGTATAATGCATCCCGACGACCACGACCTCTTTGTTAGCGTTGTGAAAGAGTTTAAAAAGATCTAGGGAAAAAGGTCATTATTGACAATATGGTTATTAGCTAAATTTTGGGTATAGATTTAAAGTAAAATTTCTGATCACAGAGAAAGATTGTTAATGTTGTGGTTATCTAACTAGGGGAGTGCACTAGATGACCTACTGGTCAGGGATTTTGACCAAACGTTAGACAAGGTTTTAGATGTAGAAATATGAAGAAAGCTGCAATATTAGACCTTATATAATATGTAATATAACACTCGAAAAATCGAAAGTTCTAATATAACCTTTGGTTTTTACAATAACCCTTTTTAAACGGTAACCAATCAACTAAATAGCATTATCAAAGTTAAGTTTAAAATTTTACATCGAAAGTACACCAAAATATGCAGACAATTAAGCATTCAATTTTAGGGATATAACAATGCATTTTCATTGCTCAACTGCTTTTACAACATTGAAAGGAATCAACATTTTTCAATTCTTAAAAAAGCAAATAAAAGCTCGTTTACTCTAATTTTATCTTCTATTTTTAAAATGATACCGTAACCGGTTTAAGAAGAAGCATTTTTAAGTCTATTTTCAAAATAATGCTAAAAATCTTCAGAACTTCAGTTTGTTAACTTTAGAAATTTGAAACAAAATCCCTGATCTACAAGTAGTACACGCTCCTACTAAGTTTTAGTTAGTGACATAAGATCGTAAAAATATGCGTAAAACGATTTTCGAATATTTTCTTACGATTTAGACAAGAAAGTAGATGCGATATCATTCAAATTTATTTAAGTTTTTATTAGAAACTCATATTTTTATTTGAACGCTGGTGGAAACTAATCATATTTTATTGGCGTGAAAAATGCCATACAATAGATTCAAGCTAGTTTTACCTAATTTAAAAATATTGAACCAAAATAGGCTATTCATTATAGCGAGAGCGAAAGAATAAAAACAAATAGAAAAATTGATATTTTTATCAATATATTTTGAAAAACTATCAACTATCTGTTATGCAAGTAAATATTTTGAGGTAGAAGCGAAAATGATTACAAATTTACGTTGAAAACTTTTGTGATTATGGTCATTCTATTAAACGGGAGAGGATGGTTGCTAAAAGCATTTCACCATGATCTAAAAACTAACCATTTCACATAGCCATTTACTGACTTCGTCCCCATTTACGATAGAGTCCATTTCTACTAGTATATACGTGTATAAACATATCCATAAAATAGGTTGAATAAGTTGGTTATTAGAAGAATTCTCATTTGTCATTATAAATGATGAAGAACTGATTAACTTTATTTTGAAACATTACAACATACCTTATGCAACCATGAGCAATATATTAACAAAATAAATACGTTAACATGTTAGCAATAATTATAGTGATTAGATTCCTCTTCAGATATAAATATTATAATTATTTATTAAAATTCACATATATATATATATGCTTCTAATTTTGATTATTTGGTATGTATCTCTAAACAAATTGGCAGAATTCTATAAAGCATGGTTTTCAATTTTGTTTAGAAAAACGCATTATTTGATACGTTTTAGAAATCAAATATACGGATGATGCTTTATGTTCCATATAACAATGACAAACGCACGTAAAAAGATTCAGGTAGATAATTGGATGCGCGTTCTGTATGGAATCAGATTTTTACCATACTCTCTCTCTCTCTCTAGTGTCATATTTTGTCAGACATCAATCGGGGCTCGTTTTACAAGCACACACATACACACATTTCAATAGGTACAGGACTTTATTTATGTGAAAGATTTAATTAATTATTTTTCTGAACAAATCCAAACAAGCGATAATAAAGGCTGAATAGTCTTCTTTTGATAATGAAATAAAAAGTCGCTTGGAATAAAAGAAGTTATATACCCGCGGTTCGAAATGTGAAAGATAAAGTTGTTAATGTTAATACAATTCGGGGCGCTTTCAATGGGCGTTTTATTGAAAGCGCTCAAAATGCATATGCGCAAGTGGGTAATTGGACCGTGCCTATTCAGGTGTGGTACTCATGACTCCAAATACTATTCATTACGCTCCTCTTTCTCTCTCTCTCTCTTCCTCTCTCTCTCTCTCTCTCTCGCTCTCTGATTCTAGTTGATGATTTTCTTTTTGGGCAGTTTTCACGAAAGCTGTGCGCCGCGGCCCGATATTAACTTTTCAGACCTTTTAGTTTATTTTTACACGCTGCTCGCGAGTGTGCATCGGCTTTTGCAATTTCATTGCTGTATTGGTCTTTTCCACACGCACGCCTATACCATATACACACGCTATCGATAAAATCTGTCTGGTTAACCTATGTTAATTGTATCCTGCCTCATTCGTATATACACGTACATACATATACAAAACAAAGCGATTTACTAACTTTTCGAGCATGCGAAATAATGTTGCAGCGATAATTATTTGCTCTCTACTGTGTATAACCATGAGTTTCAATGTATGTTTACATTTGATCTTATTTATTCTCTCGTTTAAAAAATACAACCTAGCTTCGTAGATAATAATTTTCCTCGCTACACCATTACAATCGCATGCTTTGTTCACAGTAATTCCCTAATCATTCACAAAAGATATTTGAAATTCGTCCAAAAGCTATCGGAATTACCCATATATATATACACACACGAGGCATTATACACGACTTTGTCCAAAAGTTGGCCAACTCAGTCGCATCTGTGAGTATGCGGATAAAAACAGTCCGCGGCCACGTGCCTTCACATCTCGCTGGTCGGGTGGGCGCTCAAAAGTCCGCGTGTGCGCGCGCGTATTCGTGAATTGGTACCCTTAGTCCGCACTCTCTCTCTCTCTCTCTCTCGCAGGCGAGCAGGCAGGCAGGCGGCGTTCGCGGGGCCGTAGCCCGCAGCCTGTAGTCACGTAATTAGGTGATTAAAATTAGATCTCGCATCAGCCAGAAACTCAATTAGCAATTAAACGTGGCATTTTCTCTAATTACGATACGTTCTCACTAATTACAGTAGCTAACCTACCCGTCGCCTGCTGCTGCTGCTGCTACTGCTGCTACCACCACTAGAGCACACGGCACATCGCCGCCGGCAGCGCTCTCTCCAACTCCTACATACATATACATACTCTCTCTCTCTCCCTTTCTATCTCCTTCTCTTGCTTCCTGCTATATACATATACCTATATACATGTGTAACGAGTTGCAATGTAGGCAGCCAACGTCACTGACGACGACTACGCCACTCGGGGAAACGAAGCGCATCCGACTCCCAGAGCGAAGGAGCGCGAGCTCACATGAGTCGAACCTCCTACGCTCTGTCGTGGCGAAAGTATCGATAGCAATTGCCCTCTACAGCCGGATGTACTTGTGAGCTCGTTTCTCGGATTACACCACTACGAGGGAGGGAGAAGAGAGTGACGCGACTTTCGGCTCGCCGTCTCTTGATTCAAGCTTGACTCCCCCACTTCCTACCTTCTGCACCTCACATACACCTGTGATTGTACACGCGCGCACGGCAACGGCGCTCTTAACACGTCGCTTCAGTTCGCTACTCGTATTTTCTTACACTACGCGAGCGAGCGTCAATCTGATTTAGTCGAAGGGAGCGCTTTGTGATAGTATGTAACGTAAGGTATCGACGTTTTCTTTTTTCTTTTTCTTGACGGGGTTACATTGTATGTGGCATATCATGTATATTTAGAAGGAAAAGGGGAATGAATTTAATATAGCGATAAAATATTATTTAAATGTTATAAATTTTCATTGAATTTCAATTATAACATTTTATTAGAACTATGATTTTTGATTAATTAAAGTTTTTTTTTATTAAATTTATATATAAAAATTGACTTGATTAATTTTGGTATTAATTGAATTTAAATGCGATTTTAGATTATTCTATATATATTTAACCTTAATCATAGAATCGAATATTTTCTATATATTTTTAAAACTAGTATAGTGTTTCCACGAAACATTGATTTACGCTGATACACGAAAAACGATTAGCAAAATAAATATTACACGCGCGTATACCTAGAAATCGTTTAAACGTTAAACAATTTAAAAATCACTTATATGTATATAGCCAAAGTCATTGAAAGAGGCGCGGAAATTCCGAACATTATATTAATGAAATATTGCGATGACGCTCTCGGGCCGATGCATGAAATTAAAATTACCGTCATTCAGCCGGACTGTATAAAACAATCCCGATGTACCTACCGTTCAATTTTCCCGCTCGCTCGCGCACGCGCGTTATACAGCCCGGAGGCCGAGCGCAGAGCGTGTGTGTAATTTAATAAACTTACGGCCCGCAAATTACTATAATCGATTCGCTCTCGGCGTAATCTCTTCTATCCGATGCTTTCTTGGATTAGCATAATATTGTAAGGTATGCTTTCACATTCTCCACCTCTTCTCGAGAGCATCCAGCTACCGAATTTCAGTTAAGCTATAAATTTTGCGCCTGGTATACATAAAGAGCTTCTTCTTCGTCGTCGTCGTCGTCGTCTTTCTCTCTTCTTCTCGTATACTCACGTGAACGAGAAAGAGATGGAATGTTTGCGCACGGCGTGGATTTTACGCGCTAGTATGCAATTTATTGCCAATGATGCGGTTTCTATACCGAACGCGGAGGAGCGAAAATAATGACGCGATTCTACTTTGTAATTTTCATACATTACAATAATTAATTTTGTAAATATTTCGGGTTTGAAGTATATGAATATTAATATAACGTAAAATTATGGCAAATATTTTACTTGAGAAATTCGTTAAAATTTTAATAAGCTTTAATAAAACTTGCTGTTTTGCTATGTTATATATGTGTTAGTATTATATCTTGCATATACCTAATATAAGATTATTAATTGCTAATAAAAGGTAATAATATTATTCAACATCTCATCTACTGTAATTAAGTTTTTATCTGAAATATTACAACCCTACTGTCTTATGTTACACGAGAATCATACATTATGCAATAATCCTCAACCCAATAAAGCTTGACTAGTCGACTTACGTCTCGTACAAAATATAATTTCAAATTGATCAATATTTTTTTTTTTTTAAATAATCGAGCAATTAGAAAAAAATTTTATAATTACAGGATTAATATTCATAGTGCTTTCATCAAAACGCATTAAAGTTTTCGAGAAGGCAATTAAAGCCTTTATTTAACACGCTCCTTTACATATTTAAAGAAGCTGAAAGAATTATACTTTAATTGCTGAAGTTTCAGCGAAAATTGGTAGCTCTCTCTCTCTCTCCCTCTCTCTCGCCCGGTACACTTCCCACTGCAATATATTCGCAGCATATATATATAGAAAGTCAATTCTAGAATCCTTCAGAATACTACCATCGCCATCGACTCATCTCTTATGCGCGTGCAGTCAACGTGCTTCGGTCTAGTGTCTGGAACCGTGCTGATGTGTATCCATCTACAGTATACGCGTTTCCTTCCTTTTCCTTTTTTTTTCTTTTTCATCATATCGTCGCCGTCGACGCGCGAAAGAGAGGAGGCTATACATTACGTAACCGTATACGCCGGAAATGCGCACACGTGGTTTGCCGCACGATCTCACGCCGATGCTATATACACTCGAGTGAGTAAGTGAGATTGTATGTGTGTGTGTGTTTGAGAGCGCGCATATGCCAGTCGCGTGTATATACAGCAGCAGCATCGCGGCGTGTATATATATATATATATATATATACATACGCGCATCAATTATTTTCCACGGCTGCATGCCCGTAAATTATCCCCTCTAGCCGTAAATAGCGCAATCAGTAATTATATTGCATTATAGGGAGACACGGGATTAAATTTATGTCGTCCGACTTGATTCTCCCTTACGTCTCTCTTTTTCGTGATTAAGCATTGACGATGGTAAATCTTACAGAGATTTAAGAATATGACTATATGGTGGGAATGAGAAAGAGAGAGATTATATCTTTCTTTCTCCCCCGCGGTTTCTGGATAAAATCTATTTTCTATCGATTGAAAATATCGCAGGGGAAGGCGGTATACCTTCTTTTAATTAAAGCCTGCTTGTGCGCGCGCGTTAATGATTTAAACTTTCGATTGTGGACATTTCTTGAGAGAAAGGAGAGTTCATCGGTTTATCGATTGACAAACGGGCAAAAATAATACTCGCAAGGGATTTAAAATAATTTGCGCGCGCGCTGTATACATATTTTATTAAATACGAAAGAAATTTGCCGCGCGCACAATGGCGGATAATATAAGCTCCCGATTTATCAAATCAGGTCTTCATTCTACTTACTTACTTACTTTTGATCACGTGAATTTTATTTAAAATAATCAGGCTATCTTTGTTATAAAAGTTAAAATAATAACATCTATACTTGATGTCATAATTAAATAAATTTTATTATAAAATATTGATAATGATGTACTATTGTCATTCAAGTTGTCCATTAAAAAATTACTCGTTCATCCTTATTTCTAATAATAATAAGAAATAAAACCAGTTTCTATAAATTCACAAAAATATCGGATAAATGCTTAAACGAATTACACCAATCTTACAATTACACAAGGCACGCATGCGCGATTAAAAGTACAACCCGCGTGAAATTAGCAACGACTGCACTTTGTTCATCAGCCTAGTGTCACGCGCGTTGGAAAAAAAGGCCCTGCGGGGCAATTTCTCTGCGGCGACGAGCTCGCGCGCGCATCATCATCCGCGAAAACACAGGGCACCAGCAGCAGTGCAAGCGAGCGACACAGTATATATATATACGCAACGAGGACAATTGGGTCAGCATAAAGAGCCAACGTTGCCGCCGCCGCCGCCACTCTGACTAGCCTCGATGTGCGGGGCGATGATGGCCGATGTCCGCGCACACACGACGGCTAATCGCTCAAAGTACCGAGAGAGAGAGAGAGAGCGACAGACAGAGAGAGAACGGACCTCTTTGCCTGTACGCGAGAGTCGCGTAATTAAACGCGATATTTAGGCTTAGGATGTAATTACAGTTCATTAGGGGCTGGTGGTCGCGCTCGCGTACACGAGCAAAAGAGAGAGAGAGAGAGAACAACAAACTCTCGTGCGTGTGTATAGGTACAGAGAGAACGTCGACTCTGACGCCGCTGCCTTCCTGTTTAGCGTAAGCTAATGTCGGGGGGAGAGAGAGAGAGGGAGAGAGGGCCAAATTATGCCTCCATTAGCCAAGTTGATATAAAGTTAGCGATCAATAGCAACGCCCAAGCGCGACATGCGGCCTTCCCCGCTTTATATCTCGATGCTCGCGCGCGTGTGTGATGCCCCTTCGTGTATATATACGTGCGGTATAATACGTCAGAAACCTTTGTGTACAAAGCCCGCACGGAGACTTAATTTTGTATAGAGTGTATAAATAAATGCCGGGTCTCTGTAGTGAGAGAACTGGAGTAAATGGTGGTGCTTACTTTTCAATGGTTCGACTGTTTTTATGCAAGGTAAAGGCTTTCGAAACACTAGTAAGATTAAAACTAATTTTTTGTGTTCCATATTTTCTTTTGGAAATCTGTCCTTACTTTAGCATAAAGATCTTGTAAAGTTTGATTGTCATGTTTCAACTAGTATAGCATCTCACTCATGTTCAAAGAACTATAGATTATTTAAATTTAATTAATAAATATATAGCGTAGAATTGAGGAAATTAAATTACAATAACCTGTCGATTAATTTTGCAAATCTGATACTGTTATATCGTACAGATAACTATAAATTTTCTCAGTATTTAGAAAATGATCATATATCAATCAATATTGCCGCGACGGTTAGCCATATTTTATTACTGATTATTATTTTCTATGTCACATATATCTTCTTTAACTCAATATTAAAATAAATCAATTAATTTAAAACCTACATTAAACAATTACCGTTTAACAAATTTTCAACCACTCTCCAGAATATTTTAACCGAAAACATTATTATTCAACATTTTACTAAAACCATTTACATTCATAATTCACTCATATATTCGCGAATAAGCTATATAATATAGTAATATATATATCTTTATGTAAAATTTAAATTCGAAAGTATCCTTCATTAAAGGCATTATCAGCCTTATGTGCGAGTAATTCTAAGATCGTTTAACTTACTACACAGCAGCACTTGCAAGTCTAACTGCGCAAAAAACAAGAGAGAAGAAGCTGCGACCGCTCGAGCGATAAAATCGCGCACGCAGCAGCGGCAATAATAACGACGTCTTAATATCTGAAATTGCCCATAACTCGCACACAGCGTGTCACTCTCATTATCGTCCGCATTATAAAATCTCACAGAATGTACACTCACATACACCCAACGACAATATATGCGAGTACACGATCTCTTCTCTCTCTCTCTCTCTCTGGCAGAGCATAAATAAATTTCGCAGGAGGTGCGAGATAATCTAGGAAGTTGAGGCCTCGCTAAATTGCCAGTACACCATACCACGCGAAACCTGTATAATAATATAAGAAGCGATCGCGCGTGCGCATTTAAAGCAGCTGCGCGCGCACGCGCTCGCGAGAACGGTAATCACGCCGATTAAAACATCCTTAAGCGAGTGTGCACGCACACGGCTCGCAATAGCCCCCGGCGGGTATGTATAACGACTCGCGCAGGTATAACTTCTTCGTGTGGCTAGCCTCTCCGATAATGATATGGAGTGCGAGCGAGAGAGAGAGAGAGAGAGAGAAAGAGGGGATGGGCTTGAGTATAATGTGTGATGGAGCGCGTGTGAGTATGCATGTATGAGAGAGAGAGAGAGAGAGAATAACGCGAGCTTCGAGATAAATGAGCCGCGGTATAACCTTCCAGCTCGGCGCCTCGTGTATATGTAAGCGTTAATGCGACGGATAATGCAAGCTGGATAGTGCATTATATATGTATGTGATGCTCGTAGTGTTTAACCGCGTGTTTACCGCGTCAACGAGTTTTTAAGGGAGGAAAACTCGCGGCGGTCTATGATAGCTGGGTTTATGATTTGAATGATCGCCGTATATATACATAGTCTGTATCTTTATGAACATGTATTAGTTTTAGCGATAACTTTGAAAAATTTATGTTATACTATTGTAAAGTATTTTTGTTATTCATTGTTTGTCGGGATAAACTTATTATTATATTTCATTTCATATAGTCTCACAAATAAAGATTGGATGGAAGAGATGTAATATGATTAATTAGAATAATTATTCGATTTTTCAGTTTATATATAAATACAATCTTTAATATATACATTATTACAAGTTTTAATTCAATTGATTATTGAGGATATTTATCGCACAATATTATACGCAGTCCATTAATTAAGACGACGAAGAATAACTTTATTTTCCGCTTAATGAAATTTTCAGTAAATTTTGAATTTTGAATTGCATTATTCGCCATCAACGAAGAGTGGATAAAGGGGTGGCCAGGAGGAGGAGGAGGAGGAGGAGGGGAGAATATACAATGCCTCTATACGGAATATGTATTATTTCCGAATAACGTAATTGTCAAACTAAACATATTTGCAGAGAAATTTTTATTAGTCCACGTAGTCTCGTACCCTATAATATTAGATAAAAGACAAGAGCGCGCGAGTCGCAATTCCGATAGACTCATGCTAATTACATTATCGAAGCTACTGAAGTTTATAACGATATTCCACGACGCGAACGAGCGCGCACGCGGATATTGAGAATCGGTAATAAAAGCGGGGCAGATTTTACATTTTCCCCTTCGACAAGAGCCACGCGCATGTAAATTAATTTTTGAATTATATACACACTACTAAAACTTCCAACTCTCTCTCTCTCTCTTTCTATCTATGGGTTTGTGCGCGCGCACGGCAGCCAAACATAATTAAAAAGAGGTCGTGAAAGAAGAGAATATATATATCTATATATATATAGTGATCAGGCACGGCACGTTCCTCGCTCTATGACGATGATTAATAACCGCGCATTACTTTGGCGCTGGCATAAATAAAAAGTACGCTCTCGCGGCGCGTTGCTCTTCTCTGCAAATAAATTATTTACAAAAAAAAAAAAAAATATAATCATATATCAAAGCGCGTCGGGCTTCCACACGCGAGCGTCGCCGTGTCCAAACCGAACAGTCGATTGCCAATCGATCAGATCGTGAGTCTCGCCCCCCACACCCACGTATCTATACCATCCCTCCCCTACTACATCGCCGCGGGTGTTCCGAGAGCAACCCCTTCTCTACATGCTTTTTTTTCTCTCTCTCCTACAGCGCTCACTACTACGTCATATCATATCGCGACGAAATGCCTTGCCACGATAAATCACGATTATTTGACCGAAGCTTTGCGCCGCTGGCAGTATATTTTACTTACGTAGTCACACGCTCTCTCTCTCTCTCTCTCTCTCTCTCTCTCACTCGGATCACACGCCGAGGCCTTGGCTTTTTTCCGCGAACGAGAAAGAGAGAGAAAGAGAGCGTGGGGGGTATTACATTTTTAAATGGTTTTGTACGTTTTGAATAGCAATGGGGGGTTGTGCCAGCGCGAGAAATGCACACGGCGCGAGCCTAGAGAGAGAGCGCCATCTTTCACGACGAGGGAAGCTGCGGCCGCGCGAGAACCGAATGAGAGGGGTGGCGCGTGGAAAAGGGGTTGGGAGAGGAGTGGAGAGAGAGAGAGAGAGGGATAGAAAAGGAGGAAGAGGGAGAGAACCGGCCGTTGTGTCAGACGGGCGCCAGCCTCATTTGCGGAGCTTTCGCTAGAACTTTGCGGCCAAGAATTATAATTAAGATCCACCGGCTCCTTCGCTCTCTCTCTCTCACTCTCTCTTACCTCTCTCTTCTGACTCTTCTTGTCTCGTCGTCGCATTACCTCGTTTCACCCCCTCCTGCCGCTTGATATTACATTCCATTCCGCGGTGGATCAATCCTCTAATGGCCGGAAGTTTAATTTGTGCCGGGGCTACAAAATAACAGTGATAATTATTATACTTCGTCGTATCGCCGCGCTATAACAATAGGGGAGCACTGAAGAGAGAGAGAGAGAGAGAGAGAAAGAGCAAGATCAGTAGAGAGAATGGGAATTAAGGCGGGCAATGGATGGATAAAGAAGTATCTTTCAGCAAGGAGAGAGAGAGAGAGATAGAGAAGATTTCACCCGCAAGTTCGAACCGATTCTTGCGGCTGCGCTTATGCCCCGGCGAAACTAAGACTTATAATTAACGAGCTGAAAGGAATAAACTCGCCGGCGCGGTGTGCCGACGATGTTAATGCGCGGAATGGCGAGTTTAACGATGAATATCCTGTTGCCTCGTTAACATTTCAAATTTTTCTCGCGGTAGCCGCTGTTGGCGCCGCTTCTACTTCCTTTTTCCTTCGCGATTATCGGACGATGTCGAGGGAAAGCTCGAGCTTCATAATAAGACGAATTTTTTTTACGCCTCCTTTTTTTGGGAGAAGTTCGGGTTTACGGCGAATGCCGTGCACGCGGTGTGCTTTTTGTGCAAAGTCGTGGTAGGCGCGTGTATACGCGTGTGTACGAGAGGAAATTATATGTAATTGGGCAACGAGGTAAAAATCATTGGAATGGACCTAAATGTAAGTCAATAAATATGCATGAACACAAACACTTTCGTGGCAGTGGAAAAAACTAGTCCTTTTAAAATAATAAGAATGGTATTAATGCTAATAACATGTGCGAGTCGAGTCAAATAGGTTAAGCAGAGAATTGCATAACTCAAAGCCTGATCGGTATATATATATAAGTATTTCGTTTCGACGTAGTACTTGTTTTGCTCGTCTCGTATACGCGCGCGGTAAAGAAGTGATAAAGAAACTTTAGCGTAATTTTATTTTTATCATCAATGGCCGGAGGGGCAATTCATATGCAAATTTCGATTATACCTCTTGTACATGAATATCTTTGATCATAATTTTCTCATTTTGCAATAATGAGTTGTAATTTCCTTCGGTTTATACACTTCTTTTTTTCTTCACAAAACATTTTTACACTGTATCTTCTCGGATCAATTAAGTAATAAGCGTAAAAATAAACAAGGATAAAAAGAGGACGTAGGACAATTGGTCTGCAGCAGCGCACTAAGTGGTTTATAGTATAATCATTTTAAATCGAATAAATTGCTTCTAGGATATAAATGCAAACAAACATCGATGCCCAGTGGAAATTTAGTGGAATTCGCGTTAATCCTCGTATGGATTTTTCATGTAATAACTGAGTATTTCGCTGCAGCCGAAGCGTTTCACGTGTACCATATCACCGATTTAACTAGAAAATTTTTTGTAAGTTTCCTGACATAGACGAAAATTATTCTACCAATTTTCGACTGTTCTGAAAAATTTCGTCCCGCATGTACGCGAGTTATATATTATTTCGCGTTAGCCGAAACTTTTCTTCTTTTATTCTGTGAAAAATATATCTCCCGTGACGAAATAAAATCATCTATTTCGTTAAAAAATTATTGCATGAACGATTTTTATGACGCAAATGTAACGTATATCTACATTTCCTTCTCTATACATATATAAACTCGACACTTTATTATCGAGCGCTATTATCTCAATTTCATTTTCATTTTCCCCCATTCTTCCGAGGAAACATACCGAACAACATGAAAATTGCACAGGACGCATGCAAATGTACATGCAAATATCAAAAATGAGTTACAAAGGTGGTGGAAAAAAAGGAAGTTAGAATTCCTTCAACTGAGTAACAAAAAATTTTTCGAAAGTCCGAAAATTGACGGTGTAACTTTGAACACCGCGGTACTCGCTTGCACAGCCTTTCAAAAAAAAATATATTCCGCCTAAAACCGAACAGATATATATACACGAGTGCCTGAAACGCTCGGCTGGCCACGTTGCGGAATTACTCGACTGTTAATTCGCAAAGTAACGTTTGATTTAACGAGTTGGAGATAAACAAACGAGCAGCAGTAGCAGCAGCAGTGCTAGATCAAAAACGCTTCACGACCTTATCTATCACAAAGAAACTAGATGTCGAACTCACGTTACCAAAACAGCACGATATTATTTATGCAATGTGTTTAATACTCTTCTTGCATTGCGCGAGTAGACATGCGTCCATCGGCGTTCACTCGTGCGTTGAGATATATATACCCATACATTTTTGCTTTGCGAGAGGCGCAGGTTCGCGACCACGTATATATATACGAGGCCGCCCATATGAAGCTGTTATCTGCACCGATTCAGCAATATTTTTACATTTACTGGCGGTCGCTCTCCCCCTCTTCTTCCTCTCCGCGTGCCCTAATCTAATATTGGCAGCCTAACGAACGCATATGAATACAATGCTGCTACAGCAGCGGTCGCGTACGTATGGGTTTATATATACCAGCCTCGATTACGATGTAGGATCCAGAATTCGATCTACAATTTGTAAAAGACTTTTCCTCGACCCCCTTTTTTACGAGCTTTTTCGCTTGTGCTACTGGGGAGGGTGAATTTAGCCTGACCCCCCTGTAGAATCACACAGAAATGGAAGCACCCCCCACGCACACGCACGTTCTTTTATTCGGAAAGCTGATGGGGTAAATAGTGAGTGATGATAGGAAAAAGGCGAAGTAGTATTTTCAAATTTTTTTTTCTTGTTTTAGGGTGGGGGAGGTAGGAAAATGAAAAAATTTACGACAGGGTGCATATCAGGTTTTTGCAAAATGGCTCTCGTCGATGGGCGTATATATTTGCATTAAAATTTTATATTTAATGGGTATATAGGATAAAATGTCGTTATATCGCGATTCTTTTTATAGCCAACCCTATCGAGTGTTAATTTTAAGATTATAGTATAGTAGAAAAAATTGTATTGTTATACACGTTGGCATGGAGAGAAAAAAAAATATATAGATATATATGATCGTATACCAATAATTGCACATATAGGGCAGGTTGTAAATCGTTTTGAATATATGTAACGCACATGTATAAGCCCAATTAAATTAATTTTTCGTTATATCTACAGATCAATTATTAAAATGTAACCTGCCACTCAACGACAAAAAAAATTCTCGTGCATTCACTACAGCAGAGAGAATGAGAAAGAAAGGTCCACGAGACTTGGTTAATTTGCAGCTTGAAGTTTTGCCGATATAGACAAGCTGGAGCGCAGATTTCAAATCGGAGATTGCACAACATCGGAGCCTAAGAACGTAAATAATCTAGTCAATGGGAAGAGGGGGTAGAGAGAAAGAGAGAGAGAGAGAGAAAAGTTGAAATTCCGATCGTTATACATCGACGCGGAAGGGCGACGCTCGCGGCATAAGCACCGCAGTAATATGAAAACTCGAATGAAGCGTCTGGCAAGTGATGCGCGACAATTGCAAAAATAATTACTGATATCGAGCGGCTATTGATTACTCCTGACAGATTTAACTATAATAATGGAACTTTTCGCGGTTCACGTAACCGCGCAAGCAGCAATGCTGCTCTTTCTCTCTGCTATACTGTAATATATAAGCTATGTCGAATCGAGGATTCGCGCGTAGTTGAGCCTTCGAGTGTTCCTGAATCACCTTGAACTGAATCACAGGGGGGCTGATTTCCTTCTCCACTGCGAATTGAACACGTTACTTTTACTATTATCATTATTCCAGCTTTATAACTTTCACCCTTCAAAGTATACGCAGACATCTTTAACAAAAACGTATAGTCGAACAATAGCGAGAGAATTGAAAAACCTTCAATTATAATAGAAATACGAATGGAACCTAATATTCGCGGTCACGAAATCGAAAGATTTACGAGGACAGGCGAAGGTATCCGTCAAAAACGACGGGCTATAAATAAATGATTTTGAATCATAACGGTAGCCGTATAGCGTTCGAACTGTCTCATGCACGGCAAAGAACCCTGAGCACCGCATCGCACCCCACATCGGAGGGTGTACCACGCGCACCCTTGTATAATTCCACCCTTACAATTATCCCGGGCATTAAAAACACGATGTTAATTTCCCCCCCGCGTGAGCGCGCGCTTACGTCGGCTGAGACTCGAGAAGCGCTATATATATACATATATAGCAGCCACGTTATATATATATACGTACACCCCTTCGAATCAATCGATCAGTAATTCCGCGTTGGTAGAACTCTACTATATATGTACGCCGCCTCGCCTAATCGAACTCGTAGAATGTTCCTCGTGATTCTATATACTTGGCTAGCCAGGCGTTGTACACTGCAGAATATACGCGACTGCAGTGACGCTTGGGTAAATTGCATACCGACTCAGTCAAATCATCCGAATTTAATTAAACAATGCGGACGAGTGTAGGAGACCTATGCAGAGTAGATGTATGTATATATGTAAGGCGGGTCGGTGATGCGATAATGTTGGAAGAGTTTTTTCACTGTAACTGTTGAGTCATGGCTTGAAAAAATGTTCTATATATGAATACGGTCGAAACAATTATGAATATGATCTTCCACGCATTTATTACCAAGCAATCCTTTAAAAACATATACAAATATATATCATATACTTCTTTTTTCTAAAGATTTTTTTATATGCTCACATCGATCACGAACAAAAGCAAACCACGATATTTCAAGTTCATAACTTTTATTTCCAATGATTCCTCGTATTTTCCTCCATCCTCCCTTGTCTCTCTCTCATTTCAGAAACTTACCAATGGAAAATACCTTTGGCAAATACGACGTCCCCCATTGTCTTCGTCCCCCAAATCTTCGGGCAAACAATCTTCTGCATAGCAATAAAATCACACCGCAGCAGACAAATCCCAAAGTAGTACAACCGCACGCTTCGCATATATATATATAGTCTTTCGCCTTGACCGACGAGACTCTCTTTCTCTCTCATTGAATCGGCTCGCACGTACTTATAATACCCACACACACACATACATATATAGGTACACACGCATACGTATATATATGTTCGCTAAGTGCAGAGCAAGTGAGTGAGAGCGCGAGCATCGCAGCCCCTACGCGCTTCAGTTCTGTGCGTGCCCAAGTGGTCCGGACGCATTATACAGACGCGTATACGTATATATATATATATATATATATATATATACACATATAAAGCGAACGCAAGGCCGCCTGGTGGGGTGGTATAATTAGGGACTCGAAGGGGTGGCCGCCGCCGCCGCGCGTCATTGCGGCGACGCGAGTGAGAGAGAGAGAGAGAAGGAGAAATAAGTAGGGGGACGAGAGAGAGAGAGAGAGAGGGTACTAGAAGAGGCTGACAGATGTGGGAGCATTGTTTTACGGCGAACGAAGCCTCGCTCGCGCTGTAGGGCGCGCTCACATACACATACACATCACGTATATATTATATGTACGTGTATATATAATGCACGTGAGCGTGCTGTGATTTAAAATGGGGCTCGCGATTTTCGTATACGAAACCATCATCCCCGCAGCAATGAGCGCACCGACCGACTCGGCGCCGATTCGCGAGCACGTTCGACCGATAACCCGCGCGCTCTTGTTCGCTCGCTTTGTTATATGCCCACGTTCTCCTCTCTCTTTCTTTCTTGCCTTCTCTTTGTCGTTATATTTTCTCCTACTCTCGCTCGTTCTCGCGCTCTTCATCCTCGTTATTCTTGTAATGTTCTTTGTTGCTGCTATACTGCTACTGCTATACTGCTTCGTGCGCTTTATTAATTTCCCTGCAGGCCGTGGCTTGGGTGTACGCCACATCAATCATTATACGGAGACACTTCTACAAATCGACTTCGATCTTCGTTCTGCTTAGCCATTATATACGTGAAATTAATGTACGGCTGCCCTCGTTACAATCATCATTCCAGTGCTATTGTTCTTATTGCTGTTTACAATTTGTCTGATTAGTAATGGTAAACATATACGTGCATACATATACTCTCATATATACACATACACATATGAATAACGTTGATATACTGGTTGCAGTATATATACGCACGCACTGATTCAGTATACGGCGAAGCTCACACAATGACGGAATCATAATTTTTCGTCGACTGATTCGAAATACAAAAAAAAAAAGAAAAATCGCATCAGCGCAGCTATAATAATCCACTCTAAATTCGAACGTCAGCATTATTCCACTCTATTTTCGTATGGAATTTAACTGCAATTTGCCTGCACATTTACACGTAGCGCTTATCTCCATCGCTCATACTCGTCGTACGCGCACGGCAGCAGCCAGCACAATATATATCCCCCTTCCTACCTCCTCTCTCTCTCTCTCTCTACCACCCCCGACTCTTTTTACCTCATTCCCTTGCATTTTCGTCCTCCTCTATCTGTCAGACCCTCTTTGTCTCTATGGCGCGCGCGGGTACGGGAAAAAAAATTTTTTGTCCGCGCCCGCGCTTTTTTTTTCATCCACACACCCATACAGAAAGATATAGAGTGTGAGTGAATGAGAGAGAGAGAGAGAGAGAGACACACACATACATATATACGTATGCGCCCTTCTAAAAAGCATCGGTCGCGTGGGTGATCGTCATGAGAAAACGCGCGACTGCATATGCACCGGGCGTGCGCGATTTTCGTTATAGATTCTCGTTGGGCGATTTTTTTTTTTTTTTTCTTTATTTCATTTCGGCGACGCGTGGACACAAGCGCGTGTGCGCAAAAAAAATATAAAAAATAAAATTGAGCGCGAAATACCCGTTGTTGAAATATGCATAAACGAGTCTCAAAGGTGTATATATATGTATATATATATATATATATGTGTGTGTGTATGTGTGAATGTGTAATAGTCGTAGTAGGCACGGGAAGTGGGATGAGGATTTCCCTACCGTTAGCTTTTTAATTTTCCCAGCTGCTAAATTTTTCAGTCCGCACGGTGGTACACGGCTCTGTACGCGCTTATTTCGTATTCGCGCGCTGAGCCTTTTTAACGATGGCCGCTATTATATTTATGTATTTGCGAGGCGCGTGCGCGCGAGAAACTCACACGGAAACTCATTAATCTCGTGCGCGAGTACAGAGACGAGGTAAAGAGAGGGAGAGAAAAATTTCACAAGTTGGCTTAAACAAGTGGTTGCGGGCGAGGCAGGCACGCGCCGCATAAATATTGCGTCAAAGAAAGAGCAAACCTGCTTATTTTTCGACGTTTAAATCTCTCTCTCTCTCTCTCTATATATATATATATACGCATTCCCTCTCGGACGCGTATAATTCCAGCCAACATAAATTAAGTATAAATAGATCGTAAAACGGTGACATTATGTTGCTCCCTCTCTCTCTCTCTCTCTCTCTCTTGAAAGCGTTATAATCGCTCGGGTTTTAATGAATTTTTAGTCACTTCCTCGTAAATGTTGATAAATCTCGGAACCTCATGTCCCGGAATCACCTCACTTGCGCTTGCGCGTGCACGCGCCTCTGCATTATTAAATTCAATATAAAATGCTAATGACGAACGAATCCACGGGCTCATAATAATTAAACGAACTCGCGTGCGATGTCGCCGCTTTTGCAGCACTATATATATACATACATACATACAGTGTTTATAAGCCACAGTACGTACGGCAGTAACTATAAAATTACAGCGAGGACTGCTTAACGCGGCCATTAATGATGCCTTAAAAAACACCGGAACGAGAGAGAAAGAGGGATCGAAGCCGAGGAGCGAACCTTCGAACTTTATTATCGACGTTAATCTGATTCTACGAGCCGCTCCCTAATGAAGCGACACATTGCGCAGGCACTATACCATATACTCGAGCCTGTGTGTGTATATATATATATATATATACACACACACACACACACGTACGTAAATATACTACGTCGATGAGTCACGTATATTCGAATTTTAATTTCTACTTGCTCTCCTTCTCAGCAGCATCCGTGATAGAGAGAGTAATTACCAGAAGCCCAAGTATAGAACCATGTGTAGTCACACCTCTCATTAAGTTTTTGACAGCCCTTCACGGGGATCAACCCCCGTCGCGCTCATCTGTGCTACGCAGACTCCCAAATCTGCGCGTCTATCCTCCACCTCCTCTCTTCTTCGCCTTCTTAACTCCCCCACCATATATACAACTCGCGCGGGCGTGTGCGCACGCACACGTAGCTCTTGTTCTTTCACTCATTCAGCCCCTCGTGCAATTTTCTTTGTTCTTTGTCTCTGTCTCTCATTGAACGCTAGCAAGCAGTACAAGCCCCTTCCTCTTAAGTTCCAAACGTGTATACGAATCGTTCGAATGTCGAAGTGTCGGTCGGCAATTAAAATATTCACCGGCGACTACGTCACGGAACTATATATACATCTATACTATATATATATATATGGCGCCTATACTAATTATATATACACGTTTAATGATGATGGTTTTGCTCATCGTTTTTCTTCTAGTGTAATTTCTTTATTTTAGCAGCATGTCATTCTTTCTTTCTTTTTTTAGAGGAGAGACTAGAGGCGACATACCGCAAATTGCCGGTAATTATATACGCGAGGTTGGATCATGAGGGCTTTTTTGCGTTTTAATTGACTTTCATTATGACGACAGCTTATCAGTAATTTGAGTAAAGATAATGAAAAAAAAGAAAGCTAGAAGCGAGTGCTTTTAAATACTATCATTATGATTAAAATTTAAAGGAGTTTTTAACGCTTAATTTACACGTAAGAAGTGCATAATTACCAGCGTAAAGTCGTTCGTTATCAAATGTGTTTTAGGAACGGTAAAGCAGCTCGCTTTACATTCGCGTGGGATTCTATTATATTATACCCTCAATGTCAAGGAAATTAAAGTTGAAACACAGTAATCAATACCTTAATAAATAAATCAGAGTATCTGTCGCACTAAGTGTGACGGTGTATGTACTGTAAAATAATTACAGCTTGAATTTCGTTGATCAAAACTGAGATCGACATATTTACCATTAACAATTTTTATACATTTATTGTTAACTTGAATTAAATCACTTAATATATATAAATATGAATCTTAAAAAGTTTCAAGGCTAATTAAAAACGAGGAATGTTTGGCAAAAAATTTTTCGTTAGAAAATCAAATTATCTGAAGGGCATAACAACTATTTAAGACACCATTAATCTGCAGGCAATTTCGCATCAGCGACGAGGTGATGATTTGCGGCGCGCGTCAATCGGTAGCAACAAATAAGTAGGACATTAATTTATTAGCCGGGAGGGACCGAGACAAAGAAATCTCTTGTTCATTATTCGCCGCGTCCACCCTTTTCTTTGATGATGAAGCTAGGGCTTTAAGCGTGCGAACGAGAAATGAGGATAAGACGAAACGAGCGGGCAGGCAGCGGCGGCAACAGCAGAACAAAAAACTGGGTTTACAATGGCGAAAAAGTCGGGAAGAGAGAGAGAGAGAGTAAGAGAGCGCGCGAGCTCTGAAGGTGTGAGTAAAACGGAGAAAAAAGTTTTGCTGGCTCATTTTAAAGGATAATACTCATAAAAACGAGATCCTCAATGCTCGGTTAATTTAAAAATAACACAACTTCGCCTCATCAAAATAATTAGACATTGTTTTTAAGCAATTACAAAGTTAGTTCGTTAATTAACTTTTTGAATTCTTAACGAAACGAACAGCTCTGTGAAAATATTTCTATATATATATATATATACATATCTTATATTTCGGTTTCATCATATAATCATTTACAAGCTTTGTTCTTCAAAAAAAAAAAAGAGAAGGATTGAGTATAATTTTTACTCTATAGATCGAAATTGCGTATTATGACAGTACATATATATACGTTACGATCGTTCGTTAAATATTGATATTCTGAAAAAACCGAGGTATATAATTTTACTAAACGAAACTACCGCAGATGGCAGTAATAATTAATGCAGATTGTCAGACCACCTTATGAATAATGAAGATTTCGATAAAATAACATTCGTTTATTCATGAACAACAGGTGAAACTATATTAAAAAAAATGACTTTGCAATAAACCACATCAAACAACATTTACATTGAAAATCTTCAGTAACTCGAAGCACCACAACAGCTTTATTCGTTATTGAAAAATAATCCGTTCGAACCATATTAATAACCGTCTATATATTAATACAGCAGTTCTCGGTACTACAGAATAACAGGGAGCAAGTCGTAGAAAGGGAAAAGGCAGACTTGGAAGCCAAAGTCGTGCTCCGCAAGCCTGTATGGCTGAAGGCTGAAACGAATACAGCGCGTCGCGACGAGTGCGTGGCTTAATTTCCTGCTAAATTACTACTTTAATAGGAAAGATGAACGCCGCTGATGAGGAGGGTTAGCTGGAATATAAATAGGGAGTATATCCCCCTTGCCGCACGTTGCCTCGATCCCCCGCCATGCCAGAAACGCGCCGGACCCTTATATACCCTTGCCCATCCGTCTCCCTCTTCTCGTCATTGCTCTCTATCTCTTTCTCTCCTTCATTCTCCTTCTCTTCACCCCAACTCTCAAACTTTTCACTCTCCTGTTGCTCTCTCTCTCTCTTGCTCTCGTTCTCTGCGCAAGCGTGACAAAGGATGCAAAAATCTCCAGGGCAAGAAGGAGCGTGACGCGAGCAAGCGGTGCTAGAAAAACACGCGCGCAATGCTGTCCAGATATTCACGCGCGCGCTGCGATGATTTTACACGGAAGGGCGGAGGTGTGACGCTGTGTAACACCTTCGTGACTCGAGAGCTGCCACGCATGCCGACTTGCCTCCTTCTGTTTCTTCGTCGTTGCGAACGAGAAAGAGAGCGAGAGAGAGTAACGAGAGTAGCCTGGGGTGTACAGGAATCGATCGGTAATTCGAGAGCGAACCGCGAACCGAATTTATTTTGAAATTAGTGCCGCGCGAAACGAAGCAGCACAGGATCAGTAATAGCGTGTCCCTCAGTGATTCTGATTTACTTTTTTACAAGAAGAGATATTTCTCCCCCTTTTTTCCAACTTCGTGATTCCTTAAGAGGTGCGGCCTGCGCTTGCTCGGTATGGTCGCTACGCGGTAATGACCAAATAAATTCCTGATTCTGCAAGATCACCGACTTTAGCCTTTACGTCGTGAGTTTTTTACCACGTTAAGGAGGTTAATTATTTCGGGGTTGCTCGAGAAATTTGTCGACAACGAAATTCTTCCGCGAGCTACAAAAAGTTTATGAGAATCTTTTGGACGTGAAAGCTTTTCTGCACTGTATATACGCGCGAGCGCGCAAAAATCGTTGCTCGACTACAATTAATGAAAAAAAAAAAAACAAAGCCGAAACATCGAGCACAGATTGTTTACGCCTTGCTCTCTCGTGTATTTATACAAAATACTCGAGCCTAGTCCCCTGCTCTTGTTCCCGCTCCTCGTAAAAGTAATTAAGGAACGAGAAAAACAGCCGAAGACTTTGCATTATGGATAGCCATTCGAATATTCATAAAGAAGATGAGAGCCGCGGGAATAAGGCAAATCAGCGCGCTTGGTATAGCAGCAGTCACAGCAGCGTTGGCGACAGCATCGGCCATATCGGCTTCGCATAAAAATAGGGCCTCCTGACCGTACCGAATCGCTCGCTCGTATCCTCCGGCTCTCGTTTAATTACCGATCTCTTCGGGTAATTCCTTCTTTGTATTCGGCCAGGGAAAGTGGATAGGGGAGGTAAAGGAGAAAAAGGAAATTCCTCGCGCCCACCACAAAGGGAAAAGATGGTCGTTTAGAGGAGAGCCAGCGAACGTCTTCGGTCGTTCTTCCTCCTCCTCCTCTTTGCTCCCCCCCTCTACGCGGAAGTAACAAACATTGTGTTCCTTATCTCGAAGCCAAGGCTGACAATTAATGCCAGCGAAGGAAACCCTTTGCTTTATAGCCTCTGTCGTCGTCGTCGTCGTCGTCGTCGTTGGGTCGTTCCTCGCGGCGACGCTTTCTTCTCTCCTTTGCGCGGGCGCCCGCGCGCGCGCGCCTCAATCTCCCGTGCGCGTTCGAGAGGTGCGCGCTCTCCTTTGGTGCTTTCCTTAACGCCGTATTACTTATGTAGATGAGCCCGCCCCACTCCCTCTCGCTCTCTGCCGCCTGCAGTTTCTATACATTATTTGCTAGAGAGGCGCTGAAGGGCGCGTCGTCGTCGTTGGTTCGTTCGGTCTCTGTCTTCTGACGTACGAGAGGGTTAGAGAGAGACAGGACGCGAAAAGGGTAAAAGGCGCTGAAGTTTCAAGATTATACATCGACATCGAGGAGGAGGATTCTGTATAAATATCTGCTCCGCATTGAAAACGCGAGGGAGAGTGGGTGAGGAAAAGGGGGAGAGAGAGAAGATGCTCTCCTTCGTTGGTTTATTAAGGAGACGAGCTCTGTTTAACTTGAGGCGTTGTTCTCTCGTTCTCTCGCGCATCTCCTTCCGCCTTCTTCTTCTTCTTCTTCTCCACCTTCGTCTTCTTCTTCTTCTTCTACCGCGGGGCTATCTTTTCCTCTCTCTCTCTCTCTCTCCTTACGGAAGGGCCGAGTACGCGTGCAAGAGAGAACGAGAAGAGTGGGAGAGACTCTTCAATTAAAACTCCTCGTGCATGAATTATGACATCGGAGGCGTAAAATTGAAATTCACGCCTAATTGACTCCTTGGGAAGGAGAGACACGCGAGTGAGAGAGAGAGAGAGAGAGAGAGAAAAAAGAAATTCGTGTTATCTCGCAAGCGCCACTGCTGCTGCTGCTACTGCTTGATTGTACGAATATTTAACGCGAGCGAGAGCTTCTTGTGCTCGTGCACGATGGCGCGGGTGCATCAGTATTATTCAATATCTTGTTCTTCTCCTCCATCTCCTCCTCCTTCTTCTCCTTGAGCCCTTACTTGCATCCTAAGTAATGCGGAACTCGACTGCATAAATCCCCGCGTTGAAGTTACGGGCTTTTTCATTTAGCGGCATTCTCGTGAGCGCGTATACCATCAACGATTCTCACTCTCGCTACTACTGCTGCTACTGCTGCTGCTCTGGCTGCTGCCGCCGCCGCGTTTGTTTTAACTTTAAAGCGCCTCGCGGAATTCAAGCGAAAGATTTTGGAAATTCATAAATGCGCTTGATTATTCGGTTAAACGAACGTAATCATTTTGTATTATTTAACTTCCCGTGAGGAAGGATTTGTTAATCTAGTCAAAGGGGTTTATGTTCTTGTAAAGTTCATTTTTGCAATGTTTATAATAAAATTTTTACATACATAAAGCACGCAATCAAACTTCATTTCGACAGTGAATTACGCATATGCCGGCCTATTTGCCGGCTGCTTGAACATTTTCTTGTAATTCAATTACGAAACTAAAAGCCTCGACGGTGCTCGGTCGAACAGATGTTCATGTTCCGACGATTGCTTTGATCAGTAGTTGAAAGTTCTTGATCACTAGCGAGTCTCTCTTTCTCTCTTTTGCTCTCGTATTGATAATCGGCTACATTAAATAATAAAAATCGATAATAATATAAAAAGAGTTTACTCGCGTGTGAATTTTCAACATACTATAGAATAAGTTACTACTTCACGTGTATATGACTTTCTATTTTAATCATTTCATTAAAGCTAATCTCGTTATAGATTACATACGAAATAAAATAAATTTCTGTCATGTTGAAGTTGGAACGTTTATACTGCCGCGTTTCAAGTTGTTATGTTTATAAATCTGATATGTGTATACCGGACACTAACTAGAAGATGAAATAAACTGGAGATGCGGAGATAAAAATTTACGCGAGGCAATATTCGTGAAATTTTCGAATTAAGGAAAAAACGAATCAGCGTATAAATAAATTAATAGAATATAGATGTATATGCAAACGTTTGATCCCCAAAATGGATAAAATTCTGCTCTCGACATACCTAGCAACTCAGTACGAAACTTTTAAGCAATCAGTGCGGCTCAATTTTATGATGTAACCAATCCTATTTCCTTGTATCCTCTCTCTCGCTCTTTCTCCCTTTCCCAGCCGCGAAATATCATGTGGAGGTTATAAATTGGTGATAACCAGCAATACAGGGCAGCATGCGTACCTACATATATATACGCGCGTGGGTGTATATATATGTGCACGCAGCATTTCGAATATTTCTTGATTGTGTAATGGGATACATGGAATGGACATATTTGCGCTTGCTATATACAGATATATAGGCGCACGCGGGTGCACGCGGAATAGAGGGACTAGAAGATTTAATAGCTTGATTTAAATACCCTCGTCTGCGTTGAACATAACCTCCAAAGTGCCTATTTTCTTGCTTGATGGAACTTTAGTATTCTCCGCAAACTAAATAGGAATATTCAGTTTCTATATTTTATAAATCGTTTCGTTTTGACGTTTTACTCCGTATAATATAGACATAATTATTTGAAAGTCTGAAAGATATTGTTAACTTTATGTATATACGTGAGTTAAAGAAACTGGAACCTCTTCTATATATATATTCTAAAAGTTTATATTTCTATTATTAATAACTGGCAAATCATAACGATTTTATGGCTAAACTACCTATAAAGTTCCAAGAACCATATTGGCGTTATTTACCATCATTAAATCGATATTGATCTTTGCGCATTACTCTATATATATAATATTTTAATATTGAACCGCGCGTGTTCTAGAAACGCACCAATATTATTTATTCCAACAACGTTGTTTCACTGAAATACACATCTTTATATAACATACGGTATATACACGCAAGTAAAAGTATTCAAAGCATTATAAACCGCATACAAACCATAAATATATATCGCAAAGATATAGTCGCCACTACTGTAGCAGCATCAATGCGCCCAGCCAACAATTAATGTTTTACGACGCGTCCTTTTCTCGTCGGCGCCGCCAAAAAAAAATCCGCAAAATAATTCGCAAAGAAAAGAAGCAACGTACTACAGAGAGATTTCGAATTCTCTACTGCCTCCTCTTTCGCAAAGGCGAATTTGAATTCAAGCTGCGTACGTGCAAAGGGGTTAGCCCTCCTCTTCTGGCCGCTCACTATATACATACATTGATACACCTACACATTCACGTATATAGTATAGTATATACTATATATATATATACATATACTCGAAACTATATACACAGCAGCAGGAGCAGGAGCCAGCGGGAGATGTGACATTTTTATCGAGTCGTATATCGGAATGTAAATGCAGTTCTCGTAGCAGCACGCGCGTGTGTAGAGAGCGAGCGCGGCGCCGCGCGCTATATCTGCTTTACGAGCGATTTTAGTATTGATATCCTTGCCCTTAACGCGACGTACTGTACGAGGGTCTCTCTCTCTCTCTCTCTCTCTCTCTCCCTCCCTCTCTCTCTCCTTGTCCGTCCTTCAATTTACTCGCGCGCTGCCTCGCTCTGGCGCGCGCGCGGGCGCGTACTACTATACGCCGGATTCAGTGCCTTCACGGCATAAACCAAACGCACACCTCGTGCGACTCCGCAAGGATACACGTGTATATATATAGTAAGGATAGGTTAGTATGTATGTGTGTGTGTACGGAAGAGCGAGTAACGAGGTGATGCGGATCGCGAGTGAGCGTACTAGGGGCTTATCCTTAGGTCACTCGGGAGAATCTGCCGCGTTCGTGTGTGGAGTCAGTAGTAGCCTACCGACTTTAAAAGGACATCCTGGATTATGCTTTGTTACGTCAAATATCGTCTCGCTTTTTTGCATGATTTAAGTTTATAGGCTTCTTCTTCTTGTTGTTATCAATGGAGAGCGATAAAAGCGATAGAGAAGCGTGGAGAGGACAGAGGGGAGAGGACTATTTTATATGCCTAAAGTGTTGAAATTGTTTTAGAGAGCGGAGGTAGTAAATAGCATTATGGGCAGAAGCGCGAAACCGATCCTACGGAGATATAGGAATTCTTTTGACATTCTATTCAACTCTTATACTATAGGGAAAAAGGTTTAATGCTGGTTTATCCAGCACACTCGGTGCAATTTATGTTCGTTTGGAATAATTGGAGCTTGTGTTCAAACATATCATTATGATGATATATTCATTACAAAATGAATTTAAATTTCACCGTGGCTATACTAGTATAATATACATTACAAGTGTTGGAGCTTTTTCAGGATGATAATATTATTGTGTTTCTGCATGAAACGCGAAAAGTTTACGGGTGAAGAAATACATTTGTGCGTATCAGAATAAATATATATATCGGGTCCATTAGTGGCATCAATCAGGAGAATTGCCCCCGCCGACATGGACTTACCTGTTCTCATTTTCATCAGAGCTTTTTCTGTGATTACAATTCTCTGGATTTACAGCTGCGTAAAAAAGGCCTTCTATGTATAGGTATATACTACATTCTGATCGACTATGGCCAATGATTTCATTTCGAATGGTTTAAATTCCGGGGAAAATCGCGTCGATTCGAATTTGAAAAGGGCCCCATATCACGTAGTTTTTCGAGTCTATCTAGCCAAGATTCCATCAGGATGTAAAAATCCATAGGTGTACGTACTATTGAACGAATGTTTCAGTATTTTCCATTTGAAATCGAGCTATTATACAATTTTGTTACATTTATTTAATCAAATATAGTAAATTAACGAAAATTTGTATGTACACTGATGCGGTATACACATACATACATATATGCGAATCATAAACGTATACTTCCAAGCAACCATTAAACCAGCATATACACCCAAAATTCACTCGTTTATTACAATTATCCATTCTTTTATTGCTTTAACACCAACATATACACCCTGCCGCTCGTAACATTAGCATCGGTTCTTTTGTCATGCTCTTTCCGTACGCACACGCAGGACCGAAATATTTTTCAATCCATTGTATACCTCTTTTGTTTTAAGACTTTTTCGAACTGCCAAAAATCGCCACCCTGCGTATACGCAGGCATGCGCGTGTCGTGCGGGTGTATGTATGCGACACAAACGAATCCCATCGTAAAATCGCAAAGTGAAAATATTTACATATTGTATCGTAAAAACTTGTAACTCTTTCCCATTTCGCGTGTGCTCCGCGCGCTCGCGAGTTTGGAAGCTGGCATGGCGGGAGGGGGGGAGGGTATAGGATATAAAAGAATCGGCGCGAGCGGCGTGCTACACACACCCCGGGCCGAAACAAAGCAAAGCGAAAAACAAAAAAATTTGTTACAAGCATCGATGAATAGGGGTGTGCAGAGAGCGCAATGGGAGAGGGAGAGATTGCGAGGCTGACGGGCGCGGTGCTCTCTGCAATAGTGGTGGTGGTGGTGGTGGTAGTACAGCCGCCTCCCGAATTCGACGTCGTTTTCGGATTCGTCGCGGTCCTCGTTGAGAGAGAAAGAGAGAGACGACGATGCCGCTGCTTGCGTTTCGAAGAGAGAAAGTGTGTCATAGAAAGCCTTGGCTATATACAGCCTTACGAACTATAGGTAAGCGTATAAGAATGAATCGGTGCCCAACTCGGCGTGTGTGTATATATATATTCCGGGTCCTTGTAAATCAGCCTCTAATGGCAAAAGTATGTGAAATGATCGCGAGCGGAGATTACATACGTGAAAAACAGCGCTAGTGCACCCCGCGTTCTCACGTATATATACGCGTATATGTATAGGTGTGCGAGAGCGAAGGGGGAGAGGGAGGATCGAAAGCCCGCGCCCGCGCGCATGATCACGCGCTTGGCCCGGGAGTGAAAAAAAAAGTACGCGAGCGATCGCCTCCCCCTTCTCTCCCTCCCCCTTTCCGTACGCTCCGTCTCTGTCCAACGTGCTGCACTCGTGCATATATATAGAGAGAGAGACGAGCGTACACGAGAGAGAGAGAGAGTGCGCGATCGCGAAATTCCTTTTTTTTTCTCCCCTGTTACATATAACGAGGAGGGAGTTCGAGGGGGGTGGGTTGGGAGGAGACATGCATTCGGTGCCGAACGAGGGGGCGGCGCGCCGGTCCGGCCTTTAGCGTCGATTTTTCGAGTTTTTTTACGGGCGACGGCTCGCTCCTCTCTCTCACTCGCTCATGCGCTTTCTCCCTTTTTTTTTCGTTCGTCCGCTCGCTCGCGCTCGCTCGCTCGCAGCCCCGGCTAAGCGAACACGGGGAAGAACATCAATAATCTACAATCAAACTGCAGATAAAGCTACAATCGAACTCTTTTGTGCATTTTTCAATAAGGACCGGCGTGACGGACGCTGCTGCAGCGGACTTTTCTGCCGACGCCCCCGCACGCTCGCGAGCACGCTTTCTACCTCTCTCTCTCTTTCTCTCTCTGTCTGTCTCTTCGTGTGCGTGAGTACATGTACATGTATATGTCTGCAGGCCGGTGCAGTTCGCGTGCACCACCCCTGGAAGAACACACACACATATATATATATATATATATATATATATCGTCACGAGCTAGAGCTCGATTATCGGCGAGACTAACGCCGCGCCGTTGCTGCATACGCGTCTGCACTATGACCGGTGTCAAAGCGATCTTTGCCACAGCGCATACGCGAGCTCTGCGCATACTGCCGATGAATTTTTACCAATGTATATTCGGAAAGGATGGCGGTTCTCGTTCGTTCATTCGTTCTGTGTTTCGAAGCGTCGCTCGCGAGCTCTCGTATGGGTCTACATTTTTTATAAGCGGCTCCGCGAGCATGCGAATTACAAGGCGCGGTAGTTTTTAGCAAGCTTGAAATATTGACGGGCAGAAGGTGTGTGTACGTTATTAATCTCGCGTGGTTCCTCGGTGTCAATTGTGGATTCATTATGCACATCGCGATATGAGATTATGAAGTTCGCTCAAATTGTCGATATACGTATACGTATATACGGTATATATATATTTCGACGAATCGCTTTTCTTCGCCAAAGTACGTCTGAATAATTTAGATTAATCATTTCAGCTAGCTTCCAAGATGCTTATTTATAACGATCTGTATATCGAATACCGATAGAATCATTAATATAGCAAAACATTGTATCCGCATTTGCATATACTCGAGAGCGCGCGTGCAGGCGCTGATGTACGTCCGTAAAATACGCGGAAGCGTCATAAAATATATATAAAAACGAGCGCGCGTGAAAAAAATCAGGCTGCGAAAAAAACAAAATCATTGTCCTCGCGTGCATGATAAATTAAGAGTATAGAGAACGAGAGGTGCGTGCTGCTGGGTATATACGTCGAAAATGCTCTTTGGGTTAGTATCGATGACATCGGAGACGTGGCCGCTAGACTACGCGTATCTCGTTGCCAGTAATATATCGAATGATGAATCCACGCATCGCAAACCCATAAAAAGCCGTCAGAGCCTGGACAGATACGAGATACGCCCTATTACTGTCCCAACGGTAGTAGCGCGCAACTTCAGCCGCACGGCAGCAGCAGCAGCAGCAGCAGCGCATCCAGTTCGCAACGGCTAACTAAATTACCAGTTACATTTTTTACTGTCCGATCCCTGGACGCGTTTTTTAGCTGGAGCAGTGCGAGCTTCTCTCTCTCACTCTTTCTCTCTTTCTCTCGTGTATATATGCGTATATCGAGCGCGACGCAATGAAATGCCTCTTTCCCTTGGATACCACCAACCATCGTCGCCGCCACGACGAAAGCTCCGGTGCCAAGTACGTTTCGACGGAATGAGCACTGTAAAAAACGGAAATATCGTAGGATGTATACGTATAGCGAGATGTGCGTATAGGTACGTTGCTGTTGCAGCAACGCGAAAATTCCAACGCCGTGTAGATATATGTGTCCTCTCTACTGTACGCGCGTGTGCGCATGATTTTTATCAAGTGAAATTACTTTTTTACGACGTTTAAGCCTGGAGGGGAGAAGAGAGAACGCGAGTGTGGAAGAGTGGGAATGTTGCTATATGCGAGAGCTGCGCTGATACTGAAATGCAACTCTCTTGTTTTTTATATTATAAAAATTATACGACGAAACGAAACGCCGTACGCGGAATAATAACTACCTCGTCGCGCGCGCGCGAATAAATGACGTGATATCGGCAGGGGAGAGGCTGCTGCTGCTGCTGCTGCCTGATGTCTATCCGTATGGAATAACTAAGTAAAGGACAAATAATTTTGCGAAAGACAATATCGATTGAGCTTTTAAATATACGTTTCGTTTCTGTTTGAATGCTATGTATACATATGATGGGTATGCGTGGATTTATTTAATTTAAAAAAAAAATGTAATATTAAAAATTCAAATATGTGGAATGGATTCGAAGAAAATATCAGATTTAATTAATAATTTCATTAAAAAACAAGTTCCTTTATTGAACGCGAATTTTATCATAAAAATACGAAATAATTGGTATATCAGTATACCTATATAGCAAATCAATTGGGTATTTATTTAACATGAGAACTGTCTAATTAACTTATTTAATATTGTTAAGAAAACCCAGTAGTAATGACGGAATATAGATTTTATATTTAAATGTACAAGTATAAATACAGTAATATTTGAATGTCATAAATTGTATAGTATATAAATGTAATTGATTGATATCTTTCAGCCTATCGAATATTCTTCATTTATCGGTACTTTTATTACAACCAGCAAATGCTATATGAATAGTAATCAATATAAAACCACCGTAAATTACACCAGGTTTTTTTAATTAAGTGACTTTTCAGATAAATCTGATGAGACATCGATAGATCAAAACAAATTCTTTTTAAACATGTCGGACCGAAACTTGAATGCCACAAGCGAACGTTAATCACACGGTTACCTCGCCTCATAAACAAGAAAAGACCGATCATTATCATCAATGGACTGACAATGATAAGGCGGCTTGTATATGTACCACGAACCAATTCGTCAACGGAAGACCGCGTGCGGAAACCTGCGACAACGCAGACAACATCGACGGGACGCGTTCCAGGAGGCAATCATCGACGACGGCATTCAATTGATAAAATTGCCTCGCAGTCACAAAGATATTAATAGCGCTTGGCTCGATTATAGGAAGCTACAAACACCGGTGCACGCGCAGCTGCAGAGAGATGAGCACTTGTATAATCATTGCACTTTGTTAAGCAGCGAACGTTTCATCCTTAACTGGCACCAATTGCCGGAAGACGTAATTATATCAGCTTATTATTCCAGCTCGGAATCTCGTGTTCTGTTCCCCGCAGAACGTAGAATTCTTTGCGACCCAGATAACCTCGTGCACGTGTATATATATATAGTTAGCGCTTCCGCGTACATGTCGGTTTTCTCCTCGTCCTGGCCAATATTATATTATATGAGCATCCGAGCAGCCATAGTGTCCGAAAACGGACGAAAATCGGTCGCGCTGGCCGATTCTCGCCTGGACATCGCTGCCGTTGCCTCCTCCCCCTCCCCTCTTGGCTCATATATTACGCGAAGCCCCGACGAACAATGGCGAGTATGAACTTTCGATCGTAAAGTCGAATTTTTATCGGGCGGCCAGGAAAAAAAGCGCGTGAAAAATTTATTAACTGTAAATTCAGCAGAGCGCCGCTGTTCCTTCGTCGTCGTCGTCGTCGTCGTCTGGCGGCCTTTTATTTTACCGAGATTTTTATTAGGGCCACGTGAAATCAGCAATAACTAATGTGTCGTCCGCCCCATGTGGCACTTATACGTGCGCGCGTATATAGAGACGACAGCGTGACTCGCGCTGGGGACAAAAAGACGCGCGATGGCTTCTATATAACGCGAGCGTACGCCTGTAAAATAAACTTTGTGTACGCGAGAACGCTGCGATGCAGAAGTTTGGCTGTAAATTTCGGCGCGGTTGGACACGGCATAAACGCCCACGAAGGTGCGCGCACGCGCAGGGTTAACCGAATCTTGAGCTTAATTCTATCGCAGTCAATCATTATTTAATGATCCGCGGGGCTTAATGCTTTTCATAAAGACCGTATTTATTCGAAATTCTATAATTTATTGGCGTTCCGACGCGCGGCGTTAATCAACGTGATTCAATGCTTATATGTGCCTGTATACACCGAAATTTCGTGCCGTTTCATCATTATGTATTTACAATCTGCAATGTACATTAAATTAACAAATTTTAAATTCATATTTTGTTATTGTTCCGATTAACGTTGTAATTTGGGACGATCGTCATTCAAAGTGTTATAAAGCGCTCGGTTATAAACAAGTGATCTTTAGCACTGATGTAAAGAATGTTTTTTTATAGCAAAACAATTATCTGATACTAAATAAATATTTAATTCTTTGTTTAAGAATCGTTAGTATGTAAAAGAATTAGATTTTTGTTATCAGAAGATATGTGAAACTTCTATTATTACAGATGAATACCAGCCGAGTTATAGAAAAGATCACAGTACAAACTTCCATCATAAAATTACTTGAAACTTGCTTCTAAAAAATAAAAAGGACATAATCATGACATTCTTTGACTTGTCGAGCGCTTTTACTAGGGTAATTCATCCCAACTTGCTCGAAATTTCGAGAAAACTCCACTTCTCTGAAAATTCTTTAGAACAGGTATTCTAAATTTTTGAAAACAGCAATAGCAACAGGAGACACATTTCTAGAGGTATCCAAAAGAACCTGTACTCACCTTCCTCCCTTCTTTGGTTGAATTGTCTTTTCTAGATACACTTTACGACACTATAGGTCCAATATTCGCAAGATCGGTATCATGAGCTTCGCATCCTGTTATCTCAGGAATATAATGGAAACAAGAAACAAAATTAATGAAAATATAACAAAAATTTCGAAAAGATCGAAATACCATGAATTCAAATTAAATAGCAAAAAAAATGAAAGTCATACATTTTGGAAAAAAGGAAACACAATAGATATTTATATAGAGAAAATACATCTAGGATCTATATAAATTTTGACTTATCTTCGGAAATTAAAGTCAGATAAAGTGTTAAAAACTTTCTGAAGCTCTTCTTCAACAACTAATGGGACGGAAGAGAGCACGAGACATGTATATCTGAAAAAACTTGCGTATTACGTTGACTGCAACCAAAATACTAGATTACTGATGTGCAGATATGTATGATATCACCTCTGTTACGTTGCAATGAAATACAACTATAGAGTTAAAGTATATTTCCAAGGTGCTTGCTTCCCAAAACAAACATCGTTTAGGGCTCACGTTCGATTCCCCGTCAGCGCAAAATTTTTCGGAGACATTTTTCTCAAAAATGTTTTCCGGACTTTTTCGGTGGCGAGGAGCGAACCTGATGCCCGGGGTTGGTGGCTGAAGCTCCCGTATGTATCCCGACTAAGTACAGTGATTGCGCTGAGTGCATGAGTACGGAAAGGCCGATTCCACTGCGGGTTTCGCTCGAGAGATTCGCCCAACCTATAAGGTAGAG
>JAYJLV010000027.1:8879557-8891176 GCA_036873485.1 Torymus texanus | reverse complement strand
TTTGTTTACCAACACACCACAGACCTCCGTCGTCGATTAGCACCGCAAGGGAGCATAAACAGGGCGACGTTAAATAAACAAAAAAAAAAAAAAGTATATTTCAAATAGTTTATTCGAATACTTATACGCGAGAGAGAGATGGTCTAGTCCGCGTTCGCGATGGCACCTATCGACGTCTCCTGGTGAGTCGCTGGCTTCGTTCGTCGTCCGTCCTCCTTCAAGTCGTTACCTCTCGTTACTATCTCTCTTTTTACTTCTTTCTTGTGTCGTTCTCTTTCTTTCTAACTATCGTTCTCTCTCTCTTTCTGACCTCTTGATGCATTCCCTTTGTTTTGATATCTTCGCTCAGGGGTTCCTGAGTGGGTTCCTTCTCGATTGTTCACTTCTTCTCCTCCAATCTGTCATTGGATCCTCATGCCGATAATTCAGTGCCTCATGGATTCGTTGTTGACTGCTCTGCTGACTTGTTATAATCGTTGACATATGCCTTCAACATTCACATTGTGCTGACGTTCTGCATTACTCATTATCACATATTTACGGGTTCACGGTCGTACTCATTTGCTCACTGGAAGATTTAATTCGTAACACCTCTAAAGCAGTGGAGTTGCTTAAAAAAGTCATACAATTCTGCATCAGATTCGCTTGCGAATTACCAAGACTGGCTACATCAGAATATATTATCAACAACTACAGTCACTGAAAGTACCTTGATGTAGTGTAAAAAATACTTGATTTACAATGCTCTTTTACAAGTTTATATAGTTAAACAACGTTCCAACACTGCTACTAGAATACTAAAGTTAGGCCCATTAATGATGGACGTTCCCTTCTGCAAACTTCACTTCAGAGAGATTCGTTTCTCTGTTAACGACTGAATATACGGAACAAATTGTCTTTGAGCTTAGACTCCCTTAAATCTATGTTCATCGATATTGTTCTAGGCCAAATGAATCTTCCATCCCGCCCAATTGTATGATCAATTTAAATCATTATTTATTTTTCTAATAAATCATCTTCAATTAAGGAAAAAGAGAAACCCATCTGACCCTAAAACGATTTCTGAACAATTTCACACAACTTTTTTTAAATGGTTTATATAATTATAATGTAATTCGATTGCTATTCATTCCTTTTTACAAAATCCTCAAAAATCCTTATACCCACAATAATTCTGTAAGATCCTCAAACTTTAAAACAATCGTCTTTCTATTAAGCATACATTCAACATACCCACCCTCCAATCGCCAGGTACACCGCACTTACCCACCCTCTCGCTCCAAGTGCGTGATGCTCGCCTCGCAGGTGCGGGGAGGGAGAGTAAAGGCGACCGCGACCTCGCTGCTATATAGCCGCGGGGTTACGCGTACTCGTGAGCGAGAGAGAGAGAGAGAGAGAGAGAGAGAGAGGAGAGTGGGGATTTCTCGGCTTTATCTTTCAGCGGGGGCGAAATCCTATTTTGCGAGAGCATTACGACGCAACGCAGAAACGATATCCCGCTACGCAGTACCTACACCCACGCAGTGTGCGGAGGCGAGCGCGAGGCCGAGTTTCGTGTAATCAGCAAGGCGGCATAACCATATGGAGTTATCAAATTGATCAAGCCAAAATAATCTGGTGGCCGAGGTAGCCAGAGCGAGCGCAGGCGGACCCGGTTATGCGCCATAAACGCAGTGTATGAGCAATACCGTGGTACTCGTGCTCTCTCTCTCTCTCTCTCTCTCTCTCACTCTCTGCTTCGTGTACCGCCTCCCGCGCGTATATAAACCAGCGTCCACCGCGGAGCAGCAGCAGCAGCAGCTAGCTCTGTCTCACTCCGCGTGTGTCCACGCGCGCGCGAGGCCGACATAACACAGAAACGGGAAGAACATAACATAACCCGGTGTCACGCGCAGGGCTTTACAACTTTGCCATCTCACGCGCCCGCGCTCGCCTGCTTCTCTCTCTCTCTCTCTCTCTCTCTCCCTCTAGTTTGCTTGCGTATTCGCTCGCTCTCTTCATCTGCCTTCTACTATACTACTACTACTACACTACTCTGCCTCCACCTACTATACTCCTGCGTACGCGTCCGCGTTCTGTACATGAATCTCGCCTACGAGCTGGACCCTCTGCTAGCTGCTGTGCTGCTCTTTTGCTTTTCTTTCTTATGGAGTTGCGGATGGAGAGTTGCACGGATTCTGAAAGCAAAAACGAAGGATCGCACTCGAAGATTTCATGAATTCTTTGGGAATACTAGTTTTGTAATATTTTCAACTCTTAATTGATAAAATTCTTGAAAATAATTGAGCGTAGAGAAAGATAGAGAATCTTATATGACTAATTAAGATATTTACTTAGAAATTTTTTGTTTTTTAATAAAAAATTTATTTGTAATCTGTTACGTGTTATGCATCAGTTGGGCTTCCATGTATATTTTATTGTCAAATTATCATACATAGATCGTCGTTTTTTCTTTTACAACTGGATCGCTTCTATTTTTCATTGTGAATGTTTTGTATGATAAAAAGTTTACGTCTTTGTATATATGTTAGCATTTAATGCACTTGTTGGTGATCGAAATATAGATACCATATTTTCTTGTAGCTGTACTACTTATTTAATGTAATTAAACAAGCTCCCTTAAATTATCACAGACATGTTACCCTACTAATAACATAAGAGTAAGAAATTATAAAAAAAAATTATTTGAATCCTACAAAATCTGAACACGCGATTACTACATTAAAGCCTCATTGAGGCTAGGATAAAGCATACGCCTAGTGAACATATCGGAGCTAAACAAGGACAATCTCATGTATATTTCGGTCGGGTAAAGTATATATTATAAAATTTTCTTTTGGCGAAACTTTTAGCTAAGTTGGCCAACATGACTTTTGCAAACATTGAATTTTAGATAATATGATTTACCGCGCAAATTAATTTGAACTTTTCTCAAACTTTAGCTAATGTTTCGATGACGCTTAGCCAACATTTCTAAGTACCACTGAGAAATTCATATAATACTTCCCAAAAGTTTGTAGTAAGTTTTACTTTACATTGTCTTATCACTCTTGTACATACGCCTATGTTTGAAAAAAGTTTTTGAGACATTTCAACCAAACTAATCCAAAAAGGTTTGGACAACTTTATGCAAACTCTTATGAAATATAAAGAAAAAAATAAAAATTCTGTCTCTCTATAACTGAACTTTATAAAAACTTTCGCCCAAATTAACCTCACACATTGTGTTTCATCCATGATCTTACGGAGCACTTTTTATTTTTGGTCGATTTTTACTATTTAATTTTGAGATAGAGACAGTGTACATAAAAAGGGCTTTAAGAGAATGATACAGGGGAATTATCGATAGCTCTAGATTTATCACTAATAATTTAATCAGGTGACTATCAAGCAAAGTTATGACCCTATCAGGTCGTGTCATGATCGTATTAAAGACCCTTGCTCTAAACCTACTCTGGTCCTTTACGTTCACTCAAGATAAAGACCTTACTCATTTTCTATTCAAGGGGTGGAACATCATAAGACTTGTCAGTGAGACCGATGGTGGGCAAGCCCTGTTCCAGACACCGTAAGTACGCCCTCGCTGTACCTTCTCAGGTACGTATGACTTAGACCTTTAGCTGGCCGCTTGCGAGAGTACAGTTCTACGGTGCGCTAGACATTCGCCACCTATCGGCCAGCTGGACAACTTTCCACGAAATTTTCCCAAATTTCTCCTAAACGTAATTTGTTTACTTATTATTTTTATTAACTTCACATGTATAATTCATAATAGACAATATAAAACCATTTGAAAACTTTTAAATGAAATCGTTAACAAATTTCCAAATTTCTTTTGTTTATTGCTTAAAATCTATAAACTCTCTCGTATATTCATTAAACAAACCACTTTTCTTTATCTACCAACCGAAAAATAAAAAGCTGGAACCCCTCGCAAAAACGATCGCTTCCACTAAACAGACTTATCTCCAGCCACATGCTTGTATATATATACGATCGCCCGCACACACAGGCTGCTCACTCGCTCACTCGTTGTCCCTCATCGTTGACACGCGCGCGCGCGTTTAGCATCACAGCTAATGCACCGAAAAAAAAGGAACGCAATAATCTTGGCCCATACAATGGACGAAAAAAAAACGCTAGCCGACAGAAGTGAAGCGAGTGGGTGGGGGGGGGAGGTATACATACCACACACGAACGTTATCTCGCTACAAAGGACGCGCACGTTGTACCAAGCCGAGAGAGGCATACGCCCTCTCTTTCTCCCTCTAGTCCCGTCGCGTAAAAAAAGTGCTTTATAAAAGGCTATGCTGCTGGTCCGGCCGAATTGCAGCAAATAATGAACGAGCACACTACTACTATACGGTCCCTCTCTGCTAGCTCGCCTATACACTGTATTTATATATATATATATAGATATAGTAGCTGCTGCAGCACGCGTGCGCTCTCACTCGCTCGCCGAAAAGGCATTGAGCATCCATGCGCGCAGGGTGCTGGCAGGTATTACTATAATGCAACTCGGGACATAAACGCGTTTACGACGCGCAGTGTTGTCATTACGCGGCCCCTGCATCGTTCGCCAGTGGCTTTAACTTTATCGGCACCACCACCAGCGTCATCGGCATCAACGTCGCCGCGCGCTCGCTCGCTCCCTCGCTCACACCACCGAAACCCCCCCCCCTCCTACCCCCTTTTACCCTGTATATATATATACACGCCGCTAAACACGAAAACACACGCACACAAGAGAGAGAGAGAGAGATGGAGATTGGGGGTATAGTTGCGCGCAGGCGACCGACGGATACACCTCCAAGGCCTTGTTTCGCTCTTCCTCGCACACACACACATACATGCAAGTATACATGTACACACAGCGTACGTGGACGTTCATATATCCACTCTCTCTCTCTCTCTCTTTCTGTCTCCCACCCCCAGTGGAAACACCTGTTCGACATGCTTTACGGCGTGACCGTAAAATTAATTACCCCGTCATTAGAAAAATTGTCCGACAGCAAGAGAGACCCGGGCCATGCGAATACAGCATAACACCAACGTCGCTCGTAGTAGACGCAAAATTTTGTATTCGACCTATATGTATATATACCTATAGGTATACATGGATATATGATGAGGCTTCGAAGGAAAGAATGAGAGAGGCGGACTCCTTTTGACTGCTTTTCGACTTTGTTGTATATATATACGAGTGCGCACGCAGGGGAGCGCGCGCAGCATGGAATCTTTTGCGCAAGTTCCCGGAACAATACGCTCGTTTCTCTGCGCAAGAACTGCGCGAACGAGCAAGCGAGGGCACCGTTAAAACTTTCAATCTGTAATTTTAATGGCTCGGTAATGTTGAGGGCGGCTCGCGATGCTTAAAAAATTGGTAATGTACCCGCGAGAGACTGACCATTATCATAAATATACGCACGTATATATATATATATATAGTGCTCGTGTTCGGTATATATATATACCTGAACATATACGTATTGATTAGTTGAGTAAAAATTCCCTATACATCCCTTCACGAAACTTTTTACGAGTAACCCGTAAATTTATTAATAGAAACCTTCATTTCGAAGGATGTTTTTCATGTGTATATGTGTGTGTATGTATACATTTACACACACACAAATACACATACAATACACCTCGTTGAGTTCTATATACCGGTGGAGAATGGGAGGGGGGGGGGGCGGACGAGCGCACGGCACGATTACGCGCTCGACTGACTCAAGAATCCATTCGAACGCGCGGCATAGCAGAGTAGCAACAGCGTCAGAGCTACGCAATCTAAATGGAAACAATATTAAAATCGTCCGTAGTAAATTATGCGAGCGAGCTGCTTCCCACGCGCGACTTAAATATATGCACATTTGTCATCGACACATACTTACACACATACACATACACGTCGTGATGTGACGAGTATAGTAGCGCGCAATGTGAGGGTATTATAGCGTCAATCGATAACCAATTAATATGTTAATCATCCTAATTCAAAATGCATGCTACTACACACGCGGTAACCTCCGCGCATGTGTGGTAAACTTTAACAAGTATCAAGCGCCATACTTAGAAAATATTCTATATTCTTTTTCATTTTCATTTAACCAACCCAAAACAATTCAATAACCAACTATAAGACACCGAGATGTAAAGTTCATATACTTGATGCTGTTCACGTCTCGAAAAGCACCGTGAGTGTCAAACTCTTCGCCGCATGGTCTTTATTATATATGTATATACACACACGCAGGTTGCGTCCGCTGCGTTAGCATATATAACGCGAACGTAGGCTAAAACATCGTAATTCCGGCGCATCGGAAGAGAGTTAGTTTCGCATATGCGATGCCACGTGTGTGTATATGTCGGTATACGTATATATATATATATATATATATATATACACACACGTGTGTATATGCGTGTGCGCTCGCCTCCCTGGATGCATCAGCATCGTGCTACTATATTCTCTCTCTCACTCACTCGCTCTAGCTCTTTGGGAGAGAGAGAGAGAGAGAGAGCAGCAAAACAGTGAAGGTTCGTATAATGGCGAATGTCAGTATGCCTCGGTCGCTAGCTAGGGAGCAACGTAGGAGGAGGCAGTGGAGGTGGAGGAGGAGGAAGCCTGACCTAATTTACATACATATAAAGCGCATTCGATGTGTTTTAGGGGTCGTAAATCGGCGCAGCTACGCGAATCGTTAAACCCTTCCTTGCCCGCAACACCCCGCTGATATGCAAGCGCGTGCGGGAGACGAGGAGAGTGGCAGGAGGAGAAAGACAGTGTATATATGCGTATGCATGTGTGTGTGTGGTAGATATATGTATGCGAGCAGAGAAAATCCCTATAGGCGCTCGACACTTTGTAACGCGAAACGCGGCCATTGTTTTGTACGGAAATCTCAGGCTCCCTCTAACCCCTTTGCTTTCAACCACCCTTCGCGCGTACGCGTTTCTGTCTTATTACTTTGTACGTACGCGTGTGTGTATATATTCAGCATAGGTTGCAGTCTTTTTTTTTGGCGAATTGCGTTGTGCGACCGCATTATTTTGCACTGCTGAGGCTATTGCTATAACACGCGGCTGGAGTATATGTGTGCGTGCTCGAACGTCTGCCGGTCATCGATCGTTCCGCCTTTGGTTTAATGGACTTTCATCAGGCAGGGCTTGGAAAATTATCTTGAGTCACGCATTTTTAATGGCTTGTGGTGATTGCGAGGATTATTTTGTTCGTTAAAATTATATTTTGCTCTTATGTAATGTTAGAGTTAGTGAATTTTTTAATATAGTAAGGTATAAGTTATTTTCTAAAATGAAATAATTTTATTTCTTTTATGAATTTTTCGATAAAATTAATGTATAGCTGATGATAAGGAGTGGGTCAAATGAATATTTTCTTTGTTTAATGAACTGTACCCCTAATAACGTTAACAATAACTTCATGACTACTACAGCATACGAGTATAATCGATGTAATTAATTAGATACGAAAAAACATCGAACTAGTTGAAATATTGACAAAATCGATATTTTAAATTTAGACAAATTTACGATTTCAGTGATAATTTATATATGTACATTACATAAAAATCTATTTCATTTTTCAATAATTTAATATTCTATGGAACTTTTTTCAATCCATAACATACAATTCTATTTTTTTCAAATTACGTATACGTATTATCGATTAGTCGAGTAATTGTCACATATAAACCAAATCCATCAGATAAATTATAGTTCAATATAATTGTAAAATCCAAATTAAAAAAATATTCGAGCACGTTATAATTACACAACTCGAGCCCACTCCAAAAACATTCCTCCTGAGTATATGCATCAACGATTACATTCGCATCAGCCTAAATGGCCTTTAAAAGTCTTCGATTTGACAGCTTTATTGTTCACCGCCGCGCCTCATCTACACTAAAACCAGTGAAGTCGGTGCGGACTCCCTCTACGCGAAAAATTCGGGAGCCCTGAAGAAGTTGAGAAAAAGAACGCTACATATATACACGCATATATATAAGAACGAAGAGAATACGTCGGCACAGGCAGTCTCGTTTCCCTCGCGGGTGTATAAGGGAAGGCGTATAGAGTATATTATTGGCGCGGCGAAGGCGCAAACGCTGCCACTCCGTCCCCGTAAAGAGAGAGAAATGGCGAATTTTGATTTGCGAGCCTCGAATTGTCGGTAATTTCAGTAATGGCTCACTCACTCGACCGCCGCCACCGCCGTTGTTGCAGTGAGTACGTTCCTCTCTCTCTCTCTCTCTCTCTCTCCGACGAAGTGCCAGGAGAAGAACGAACCGTTTACCGCGGCGGTAAAGCAGATATATACGCGCTTAAGTTCCCTCTCTCTCTCTCTTACTTGCACAAAGTAACCGCCTTTCCCGGGCTCACCTTCGCGGTAACTTCATAAAAGAGCCTCCTCCTCCTCCTCCTCCTCCTTCTGTCCTCCCGTAGCAGCGGCGGTGGCTGTATCCTTCTGCGGCGCGCCGCGCCATTCCGCACATTCAGATGATTCCCTATAAAACGGTATATCTCAATTCTCGCGAGCGGTAGCATTGCGGACGCCGCGGCTCTTTTCGCGCCTATAAGAAGCGAGGGGCTATATAGTGGTAGAGCGGCGTATAACCGGTGATCCGAAACGTCTGCGTAACAGCGCTTTAAATTTGCGCCGAGCGAGGTTGGTGTATGTATGTATATATATATATATATGCGGCTCTAACTTTGCCGCTGGGGAGTTTCAAATGAGGCTGCTGATTTGTTTAAACGACATCGGGGCTTTTGTTTTCGGTTATTGTTTATTTATTCGGTGTTTTATCGTGTTTGTTTTGTAAGTGTAATGTATATAAATTATTAATTGTTTATTATTATTAATTTATTGATTTATGAGTTTAAATAATTTTGTGTCTCGTGGTGAGACGCGATGTACCGTTGTGTCAACAAAAAATATAATGTTAAATATATTTTGATCTATTTGTCGACATTATTATTTACGTATTTATATGCAAAATTAGATATGATACATAAAAAGTATTAATAAATAAAATTAACATTCTCAATGGTTGATATCACTGTTTATAAATTATGAGTTTGAATTATTCAATTATTCATTTAAAATGTGTCTGGGGAATTATATTACTTTAATTTTCATATTTATAGTAAGTATATTAAAAAAATAGGAAAAAAATTTATTCTTGCAGAAAAATTTAAAAAATGCATGTTTCTTTTAAATTGATTATGCAGAAATATAAGAGTTTTCTTGTTTTCGATAAAAAATTGACTTAAGGATAGATATACGGCCTTGAATAGATAAAAACTGTTATTACAGATTTTTTTATAGATTTCTTGGTATAATTTTTGTGAAGAAAGTATTTGAGTAGCGGTATATAAATAATGACATTAGAAAAAATAATTATTTGATTTGATAAGTAAGAATAAACTTTCATATTTGGATATATAGGTATATTTGTAGAAAGACGTAGTATTAGAAACGAAAATTTCATGATATCTTCTACAAACAGCAGATATCATTTTAGTATCGAAGTGAACTTAGAGACGATTTTGGAGTTTTATAAAAAACTATCATTCACTAATAAATTTTGGAGTGACTGGTATATCTACTATTGTAAACCAATGTAACCTAGTCAATACAAGTATAAATATTAAATATTCATACAATACTCTAAGTTCCTTGTATACGGGTCAAGTTTTTAAAAAATCTTTAGTATTTTATACATTTCCCACAATAATAGAAGCCTCCACAATTACCGATGTTGTCCTAACGATGAAATCCGTTCTTGCTTTCGCTAAATAGAACCTAATTAAGTTTCTTTTGGGTCCATTTTTCTGAATTGACCGAGTGCGACTCTTTAGTGCTCCAAAAGGTGTTTTACCGATTAGAGGCCTCAGGAGATACAGTTTATTCCATTTTACACTAAGGGAATGTCGAATGGTTCTCTACTATACTGTTTTATCGTCCAAATCTGTAAAAATAATTAAAATAAAAAAAGAATAGCGACTTACGTCTTGAGCAAACTCAGTTTCTCTACACAATCCAGTAATATATCATTTGATAAAGTTTCAAAATAAAAAAACGACGGCACCTTTGTCCTTGAAAGTATTATAATTCTGATCATTTTCATTTTCCAAGTACTGGATTTCGCAGGGCAATTGAATATTTTGCTAATTAAAAAGCATTAGTGATAAAGTAGAACTATTACACTTTCTTAAACAGATTTCATTCCATTGAAGCTCCCAAACTTTACAAGTTCATCTACAGTATTCTTACCAAAAATTGAATCGCAAAATTTTCTGTCAAAATTATCCGATCTTTACATATACTATTACGTATGCGTTGTATGACATTCATGATAAGGTAGATCGGGTTGTATCTTGCAATATAAGGACGATTCAAAGAAATACGCGTATAGACTTTAGCTTATAGGTATAGGAAGAGCACCAGCCGTGAAAGCGGAAGTTCTGGGAGTCAATTTCCCGTCGAGACACGCCGTGACATTTTTATTTTTTTTTTTTATCAAATTCTTTTCATTTACATATTTATCTTTGAGTTCTTACATCTAAAACTACAAGATGATAATAATTCTAAGTGAATGTTTATGGTAGTTGTTTAGACTTCTGCAGTATGCGATAACTTCACATGCTAATGAAGATATGTTTGTAAAACTTCGTTATTTTTATTTAACTTTTTTCTTAGCTTTAGCATACATAAATACTAAACATTCTATATAAAATACATACAAAACACCAGAATACATTAACACCATTGAAAAACGAAAAAAAAATTAAATTTTACAACCCATGAGACTCTAAACGAATCTTCCAAATCTTTCTCAACCTGTAATCACATCCCATAGTTACTGAAATGCGATACCGTAAACTCTTCCCTCTCCTGTGCCTGCACATTCACATATAACAATGTGTATGTGCACAAATTACGCTCCGAAGAGAGAAATTATTCATCACATTTGGGGGACGATCGCGAGATACTTAACCTCGCTTCATCGCTCGAGCAATGAAACCCCTCGCGAAATTTTCTTGTGGATACGCGCGCTCGCTTCGACACTAATGCATATGAGTAGTAACATTCACATGGTAGAACCATCACGATAGGCGCATAATACTGCGAGCCCGCGCGCGCATACCCACGAAACATAATAAATTATATCGGGAGGCACATGAAGGTATAGATGGTGGGAAAGAGGAAATAGCGTTGCGGGGACGACAGAAGAGGAGGAGAGAGAGAGAGAGAGGGGGGATCGCAAATATAGCTATGAGGAGGCGGTACGCTCTCGTAAGCTTTACGATTGGAAATGCAGGAACGATTTGAAGTTGCGCTAATAGGGGCTGGGGTGCTGCTACCAGTAACACACACACATATATACACACATAGCAGTTGGATAATTCGCCGTTACTAAAAGTCCTATTAGCAAAACGCAATGATCGCAACGGTGTCGATGCGCGCACTCCCAACTGTGCAACTCGCGAACGCATATATATATATATATTTATATATATATATATATATATATATATATATACGTATATATATATATGTGTGGGCATGCACGCACCTACGGCGCGAGGGCC
>JAYJLV010000027.1:8860195-8874507 GCA_036873485.1 Torymus texanus | reverse complement strand
ATCTTCTTCGCTTTTTTAGGTACACACACACACACACACACACACACACATATATATATATATATAGATATATATATATGACACGTGATAAACTGCATCGCGCCACGTGCAAACCGATCTCTATACTGCCCGTGTATATATATGAAAGTACGATGATGCGCACCACCTACAGCAGCAGCGATTACGATCAGTGGCTGCCGAGGCTAATATCTTCGGGTGCAGCCGTGATTTTCGGCCTTCCGCGCCACCTGAATAATACTCCCGAGGGTTTTATTTATCATCGGGCCTGGCATTAAAGTCATCGCTTGCTCATCAGGTTCGTATTTACAACTACTATACGTGAGCGCATGTATAATAATAATGCATCTGTATTGAGAGGTGAAAAGAGTACAGTGTGAATCTGGTGACGTTATTTATTTTTATGCGAATGCGTTGATATTTATCATTGTAGGTCGAAAGCTGCGTATTTAATGTGGATTTAATAGAACGAGTCTAGTGCGGTAGGATTTAGTTGTGTGCGCGGTTCGTGTTTATTAATAAATATTAACGTCGTTTTAAGATTTTTCTTGAGATATAATGTAATTTAATGGAATACTGATCATGACAAGATATACTTATAATATTTTGCAATTAAGTTGGAAAGCTATAATTATTAAGATATGGTAGAATTAAGACTCAGAGATTGTGAAATCGTATCGACTGTATATTATACATCTATTCACACAACTTACGATTTCCCGCAAACATATATAAGTAATACCATAAAAAGATTAACCAAATCCCTAACGAAAGACAGTACATTCGTAATCACGCGATAGAACGCGGAAGAGGCGACAAAAAGCATAAATCCGACGCATATAGACACGAGTGTATATATATATATATATATATATATATATATATATACACACATGTAAAGGAAAGCATCTGACAACGACTCAATAAACAAGTGCAAAGCATGCCGATACATATTGAGGGTGGCAGAAGCCGCATGTAACTCTCGTGCGAAAAAAAAAAACAAAACAATCTCTCTTTCTCTCACGACCGTAACCGGAAGACTTTAAGTGGGTTAAACGGCACGGAAGGAAGAATTCCCCTTCCTCGCCAAGTTAATCCTGCGGGAGCGAGCGAGCGAGCGAGCATTTTGTGCTCGCGGAGATTATCGAGGAAGCGACGTGCCCGTCCATGAATGCCGCTGCTGCTGAGATCCCCTCGATCTCTCAATAAAAGAAATAAAAAGAAAGGGGGCCATCCTGGCATTCCACACTCCCGCCCCCTCTTTATGTATATATATATATATTCGCATGTATGTATGTATATAAACGGAAGAGGGAGGAGAAGAGCTGATAGCTCGTTCGTTCACGCCGAGAAAAGGCGAAAGAGAGAAGAGAGAAAGCGCAGTATGCGAAAAGAGAACGAAACGAAGAAGGAAAGGGGGAGAAAGAGGGAGAGAAAGAGAGTTGGTAACCCAGTGCCGTGGCAATGTAGTCCCCGACCGCGAATGAGCGTATAGAAAGCCGAAGGATGGAGAGAGAGAGAGAGAGAGAGAGAGAGAGTGAGTGGCGCACAGGCAGCAGCAACAGCAGCAACACTTTGTAGTTTCAATCGATCCGGAGGGACGTACGAGGAAGGGGAAACGAAGAAGGCTAGAAAGACAGAGTGCGAAAGCCCCTCTGCGCCGACCGAACAAAGAATATATATATAGAGCGGGACACGCGACTCTGTATGCGCGACCTCTTCAAGTATGCGGGAGGAAGAGAGAATAAAAGAGAGAGGGTTGTATATATATATATGTGTGTGTGTATGGATGGTGCGAGGTTCTTCCGTGTTGGGGTATGCACGTAGGTTCGGATTTTTTTCGTTCTTCGTACAACGCTTAATTTATTAAGGTTGTCGCGTGCCGTTGGTAGCGAGGGGAGCGACGACAGGTGCGACGGTCTATCATCAAAATTTTCAAATAGATTAGGTAACGTAGGGTGTGCGGATGGTTGGTGTGGATATGCGACAGATGTGGTTCCAGCTTTGATTAAGATAACATTGTAATGTTGGTAAACTGATGTAGTTGTGAAATCGGCTTTGTTTTCGATTAAGTATAAATAAATACCGATGGTAGAAGAGATTAGAAAAAACTAATTTACAAAAATCTATATATATTTACGAAGAAAAAGGTAGAAAATTATTTTAATTATTGTTAATTGCTAATACCGTTGAAAATTAAAATTTGAAAATCTCAATCCCACACACGGTACGCTGAACGGTAACAGTACCAGAGACCGTGAAACGCTCATCAATTATGAACGTAAAGCAAAAGTTTTCCCCTTCCTCCGTACTTGAAATCCGACTTTTTAAGCTTACGCGCCCGTGAACTCAATATAAAACACGCACATATACACATGGATAGCTTAGAACTGTATATACAACAGCGTCGGTAGGTCGGTGTGGTGGCAGAACGGGTGATGGTAGTGGCGGTGATGAAAAGAAAAAGGGTAAAAACTTTGGTCGAAAACATCGTCGACACGCAGTATGTATATATATATATATATGTACGGTGCGGTACGGCGCGGAGCAATAGCACGCGAGGCAAGGGTTGAGGCGAAAGATTGAGAGGGATGATCGAGCGGTGGCGCCTGCCCATATATATATATATATATATATACCTATGTGTATGTGTACGCGCGCATGAAAAAGAAAAAGGAAGATAGGTGGCAAAATGAAGAAGGGGAGCGCAAAGCGAGAGAGAAAGAGTGAGAGAGAGGAGACCCACATCCTACCTCTCTGCGTATGTAGCGTATATAGCAGCAGTAGCGACTCCTACAACTTGCCCTGCTACATATGTGTGTATGTATATGTGTATGTGCGAGCGTACGGCATGCTTGAAAGCTCGAGGGGGTTTATATATATATATATATGTAGAAAGAGCCCACGTGGACCTTCGGGAGGAAGAAGGACAAGTTGATTTCATTCATTCGTTCGTAGAGACAGAGAGAGAGTAAAAGAGAGAGAGAGAATCGGCGTTCGCGCGCGCGCCAGTGCAGAGAGTCGAGAGGACAAATCTTTTCGCTGTGTAATCAGATCGTACGGGCTTATTTCCCTTTTCTCGTTCTCTCTGTGTGTTTTTTTCTTTTATTCTTTCTTGTATTTTGCGGCCCGTTTCTTGCTCCTTTTTTGTATGTTGCGAGCGCGCGCGTGCGCGTGCTTGCCTTGTTTTTCCTCGTCTTTTTTTGTATATCTTGCTCGCTCCTTTTTTTATCGAGTAGCTTTTTTTTCTTCTTCTTCTTCTCTCTCGCTCGCTCGCACGTCCAAACGTTTGCGCGTATACGCGTTAAAAGTATATAAGAATGCGCATGTTTTAATAAAACTAAATCATTCTTTGTTTCGCGTGCGCCCGCGCGCGCGTCTGTTTTTGTAAAATGTATATATTGCGAGAGAGAGAGAAAGAGAGAAAAAGAGAGAGAGAAGCGCGTACAATGTTTTTGTTTTTCATCTTTCTTACGCTCTTCTAGTTTGTTAGTATATACACGCGTGTATCTTTTTATACGTTACTAGATAAATCACTTTATTGATCAAATAAGAATTTATGTTCTTCATATATACATGAAAGAACCCAGCTTTCCAAAAGGGAATAGATTTTTTTTATATGAATGAAAAAAGTTTTAATATAATTGACAGTCTCACTTTACGGGACGGCAATTTTGACAATGTTTCTTGGATGTTTGTCCGAAAATAAATGAAGATAATTGTCTTATCAAATATTCACGTTATAATGACGCTGACATAATTTCACATCTGCTATAATAATATACACATATATACTATACGTGTATATGTGCGTATACACTACACGTCGAATTGAACGTATTAAGAACGAAAATAAATGACTCTCACTCTCTCTCTCTCTCTTTCCCTCTGCGTGTATTATTCCACTCATTAAATTATCATAAATATACTCGAAAAAATAATAAGCGGTTTGCGCTATAATTTTACACACATATATACGCACGCATAGGCTATACATACATATATATGTCCAATGTATAATCAAACTAATTAAGATAATTATCTCTCTTATGAGATGCTTATCGTGCTATTTTTTAACGACAATATAATGTACGCCAAGAGTCCGTATATCTCGACAGCATAATGAAATTAACATTAGAAGAAAGTAATTAGCGAACTTTAAATAATTCATTACCCCGGGCGGTCCGTTCGTTCGTTCGCTCACAGGTATAACCCGCCAATTCGTAATATAGTATAGAGGTACAGAAGAAGGGAAAAGCGCGTCGGTCACGTAACGTCGTAACAGTTGAAGGGCAAAAATTGAGCTACTACTACTACGCGCGAGCTTGGGGTTGTCGGTAGGTTCTAATCAACACTCAGGGATGTGCCACCACCACCACCACTACTGGCGTTGCCAACCGATCGATAAGAAGAAGGCCAACCACCACCACCACCACTACGACGGCTGTTAGCTCGAGGTAGGGGTGGGGTGTCCACAAATAGGAACATTGACCCATCATTATCCCTCCGCGCTCGCGGCTTAATTGATTAACAAAGCTCGACTTACTTCTCTCGTTCCCTCGACTGTACGTACCGCAGCGTCCTATACTCGAACGAAAAGGAGGCTTCGAGCGATTGCTGTAGTGAATAAAACTGTGAGAGTGAGAGAGAGAAGGAAAAACTATTTCCCGTTTTAATTGCAAGTGCGCGAGTGACGCGCGTCGGGGATATTTCTTGGTTTCGCGCTGAGTGAGAGAGAGAGAGAGAGAGAGGACGTGAGTGCGTGTACGCGTGCACACACGTATATATATATACATGTGTATGTGTACTCTACTCTCTTTTTCGTCAGCGAAAATAAATTCTTTTGTGGATTTTTTTAATAGTAAAATGTTTTGTTTCATCTTGATGAAAGTTCCGATTGAGTGACGCAAATTTGTTAGTGTGTATATGCTGTATAGAGGAAAAAAGCTTTCTCCGAAAAACTACACTTTTGTTTAAATATTGGGAGACTGAACAAAACTTCTAATTAGAAGTGTAGTGGTAGATTTCCCTCCCTCGCCGCCCCTTTGGATTCGCAAAATATTGCAAAGAATTAAACTTTTGTTTGCCTATCTTTGGAAAAACAATCGAATGCCGCGGCAAAAGGTAAAGTTTATTTTTCGAAGAAAATGAATAATAAATATAGACACCAGCGCGTGGGAACAAACAACTATATAATGAAATGGACGACCCTTTTGACTTTTGACAGAAACTTATATTTATATATATATATATATATATTTTTATAAACTTGGAACTTTTCGGTTAAACTTTTTGTTTCCTATAATAAAAAATTAATTATCAAAAGTCAATCGAATCTTTCCACTAGTCCGCGTTCGTATATATGTCTAACACACACACACATATATATGTACACGTTCGTTCTGGTTGAATTTCCGGCGAGAAAGAGAGAGAGAGAACCGTCGGAATGGCATAACGGGGCTGATGGGAGTGAAAAAAAGGGCCGAGATATAGACATAAATACTCGATAATTTACGCGACACAATCGACGTGTGCTTTCGTAAATCGAGCTGTTACTCAAAACGTCGCCGGCAGTCGGTAATCAACGTGTGCGCGCTCCTCGCGCTGGACGCCCGTTCGCCTCGCGGCCAGACAGAGACAGAGGTATAGATGTATATAACGAAGAGACGCGCGTGGCGACGGCGGCGAGTGCAAGGGTCGAGTTATATAGGAGGAGGCGCACATCCCGCGAGGAGGTGGTGGTAGAAGAGAGAGAGAGCGAGAGAGAGAAGGGGTAGGATAGCGTGTACGGCACGCGCACGGGGGGAGAAGGGTTTTCGACGTCGAGGAAAACGAGGGGAGAGCATTAAAACACTGAGGGTGCGGATAGCGCCAGTGGCGTCTCTATCGAGGGACTATGGCTACACCATATACACGCGTATATATCTATATATGGATGTATATATATATATATACCCTCCGAGTTCTCGAGCGAGAAGCTTGACTTGGTGTGTCGCTGCTGCGCTCGCGCGTCGGAACTTCACGCCTTTTACACACGACCGATGTTTCCTTTTACTGCGATGCACACGAGAGCGCCTCTATGTTTGTCTCTCTCTCTCTCTCTCACTCTCTCTCTCTCTCTTGCACGCGCAGCTCTTTCAGGGCCGCTTTAATAAATGACTCTTTCATCGCGGCGGCCACACGGAATCTTGCCTTTATTTGCCAATGGCAATTTGCGCGTACGTGATTCTTCCGCTGGAAATGCGTGACTTGAGTCAAGTAGTCGTACACTCGTGACGGCCTCTGACGTGTTCTATGCAGTTTTTAAATGATGAGGCCTGGAGTTTATTCTTGTATAATGATTTTTATTTTTTATAGAGAATTTTAGTATTAATTTTCTGTAGATTGTTATGGTAATTTCGATTATATTTTTATATTATTATAAGATGTTTTTCTCAAATAAGCGTTTATTTTAGTATTTTAAATATAATATATTTATATATGATAACGTGTAAAATCTATCATTTTATGGAAATCATTTGCCAAATCTAAAAATATCATGAATTTGTTGTGAACCTGATAAAACATTTAGAATAAAATATCGACCTGAAATTATTACAAAAAATTGTAAATTAAAGAAAAATAATGATTTTTGTTACTGATTATAATTTGGAATATATTATTCTTATTTTTCGCTCCATTTTAAATGTTTTACAGTGATTTAAAATCTCAGTGCTTGTTCACGTAACTTTGCTACCCAGCACTTCGCTCCCATCAACAAATCTCATTTGTTTAACTTTAATCTCATCACTTAACTAAAGTGATTACATCAGCCTACAAAATGTAGATGCATTTTGATGGAGATTTTAATAATTTGCCGTTCACTTTATTTTTTATTTCTTAAAGGAATCTGTTTATAACTATTAATATTTATGGAATTTAATCAAATACTTTTTCCTACATTTTATAAAAACGATTTACTTCTTTCTTACTTTAGAAAGAGTAATCAACATTTTTGCGAAATTATTAATATTCTATAATATTTTATAATATAAAATTTTATTAATAATGAAAATACTAAACCTTAACAATATATTTCAATTTGTTTCATATTTACTCTTGAAAATAAAGTTTTTAAAGAGCTACGCAATATGTAAAGATTTTCCTAGAAATAGTTTCATTCTACATGCTTGTGTTTACAAGCGCTTACAAATCTGGATAATGCATAGATGTGAAGAATCAAAACAAGTTCCATTACATTCTTTCGTTAATCATAGTTTAGGTCAAATATAATCATGCATTTATTTACACTATCAATACTTTCGAGAATATTAGGTAATAAACATAAGATATACCACATACAAATAATTCGGTGCAAATAGAAATTTTAAATAATTAAATAATTTTTTACTGAGTTATGGAAGTAGGTACTTTTGTTTCTTCGCAACTTTTTAGTTCTTATACAAAAAAGTTTGTTTCTAAAATAAAATAGTTTGTTCCTCCAAAAAATAAAAATGTTTTCATAATTATCAGTTAAGAACAATAACGTAAACTTATTTAGAAACCGTGTATAGCTGACGGAAAATTGAATATGAAATGACAACGGTGGACAATACCTCTAAAAATGAACGCCAGAAATAATTTTTCCAAAGTAAAAGTTAGTGACTATGTATAATACGTTTATTTCTAATTCCTATAAAAATGTTTTGCATTACTCATAAAACCCATTTCTGTTAGCTTTAGCATCTTTTTTAAGTCCTTTCAACTTATGTTCTTTGTATCTTTATAAATAAATTCTTGTAAATTCTCTGTAAAAATGTTCTCCATCCCTCACAAATATCATATTTATTATCTGTTGTATTTCATTAAAAGAGTTTCTTTTACTCTTTTTTTTTCTTTGAAAATACATCTGAATATATGAGCTTCCCAGCTATATTTTTTAATATTTGTAAATATAATCTATTTTACTAATATTTTCCAAAACTTCGATGTTTATTTAAAATAATAATTATTGTATCTATTGCATCTCCTGAAAAACAATCGTATATTAATATCACTTTAATAAGACATTCACTCAAAATCCAAATCAAACAATTGAACAAAAAGTGCATCGTCGTTGCTCATAGCAGTGTGCTTCGGATTGTTGATTTGCATTTATTATTTAATGATAATGAACCTTGGTACATTTTTCTACGGTCCTTTTTACCCAAGTAGATCAATGATCTTCAACGGAAATCTTGCGCAAAGGCTAAATCATTAAACTATGCAAGGACTTATGTTCAGCACTCTTAAATTTATATGAGGAAAATGTGGGATAGTATTCTTTTTATAATTAACATCGAAACGTCATCTGGTCTGTGTGTGAACTTTATTAACCAACACCAATTACTCGACCCGTGTCAAACTGGAAGATCTGCGGTAAGCCGTCGAACAGAGAAAACTTATAGCGTTAATATACTCTTCGGTTTTTCTGTTCGGCACAACTTGCTACTTCCAAGCAATTCGTGACAATTCTGACAATATTTCAGCTTAAACGAGCGTTAAAACTATTAACGAGTACCTTGAAATAGTGTCTCAGGTACACTATCCTTTTTAATTATGATTAATGATATACCACAGTATCGAGAGAGTCCGCCTCTCATAATCTTCGTGAATAATACATTAACTTGTTATAAGCCGTGATGTAGCACCTGAAACAAACGGGCAACTGAGAATGTGCTAAGACTTAATGCTGACAAAACTAAAGTCATCATCCCGAGTATCCTTTAGTATGCCTGGTAGTTTGATCTGAGTACCATCCCGAAGATTAGAGATGGTGATCAGGAATTGTCCTATGAACTCGAGGTCAAAAGATGTTAAGGAGGTTTCAGAATTTGGTGTCGAATTAAGTGTGGGTTATAGGAATACTGCCGAGGAACGTATTATATGATTGCTTATTGCTGCTAATTTTTTGAGAATTGCACGTACCAAAATCGTATCCAAATAAAGTAAGAAATCGCGAATAAATCATCAGAAAGTAAGGAAACGCATGCGCATTAGCAATAGTTGTAAAAGCATAACCTCTATTTTGGACTTCTCTTGTATTTTTCTCTTGATTTAGGTCGCCAACCTTAGGTTTTTATGAAACTAATAGATTTCTTGGAATGAAAAGTATTACTATTTATGTGATTCGCGAAGACTCGTGATTTTGTTTCCAAGTATTGGTCGATTTAATGATAAATTTTTTTTAGTGATATTTTTGAAAATGACTTCGTCAACTGTAACATTTCTTTTTCGCTAATGAATATACCGCAGTTTACTAAGATTATCTTTAGATTTTGAGCATTCTGTCATTTTTTCCATAAACGTCGAAGCCTCCTTAACCCTTTGAGGGACCGTGGCACTCTCAGAGTCTGTGATTTGTGATCAATTTCTTTTTACTTTTGAAGTCAAATACATAGAAGTTTTGTAAGTTATCTAAAACAACTACTTTAAAGTCTCAAAAACCAAAACTTCTATGTATTTAACTTCAAAAGTAAAAAGAAATTGATCAAAAACCACAGAAAAACAGGTGGCATTCTGAGAGTGCCACTGCCCCTCAAAGGGTGAACCATGCCAGTTAACTATTGCTAGAGTAAAATTTAGGGGTCGTTTTATGTCGTAAGACATTATAACCATGCTTTAACGTAAAGCGGCAAAGCATATTTGTCAAAATCTGATTCGATTCTTCCTCATGCACAGTCTACAACGGGTTTGACAAGACTCGTGAACAAAAACTTCAACATAACCTTAGCGGACACATTGGCTTATGTAGGATAACATACCACGTCTCTAATTACCTCACCAATAAATTTACCGTCACCAACAAAGGCGTTGATAGTTTTTATCTCGATATTAGAAGTACTAGCCGAATTCCGCCGGCCTTTCTCTACTTCTAACATACTCATACAGCAGCAACTTCTTCAGCTCTCTTCCTTACCCCTTTCGTCTCCTTCCGTCATAACAAATTCAAATCCTTGCTGTTCACCTTCCTCTTAAAGATAGAACAAAAGAACTGGATAATCGGATTGAAATTGAGAGCATTAAAAATAATTATATAAGTCAACAAAATAAAGTTTTACATACTTCGTATACATTTTGTAAAGTATCCCATGTATAATTTTGTCGATTGGCATTTCGTTTTGTAATTTTTATAATTTCTAATTTGTATAGCTTTACTTGAATTGGTATTTCAGTAATATTTCATCTGTGGACAATCGAAGAGTGATGCATTGGTACAGGTCAAAGACTAGCATAATGATCATCACATTTTCCCTTGGGAATATAAAATAGTTTAACTAGGATTTATAATCTTATAACAATAGTAGTAATTATCTTTTGCACTTTACGGATGTGTAATAAATCAGACACAGCCATCGTATGATCTTGTCAAAGCAATAATCAAGAACAAAGGCAACGAATCACATACGATTCACGTAGAAGCTCCAATGCCAACAAGAAACTGGATTAATTTTATATTATATTTAAGTAATAGATTTAATCTACACCTAATTTACGCATAGTTTTATTATCTGCTATTAACGAGCATTTAATATACATGCAAATGATAACTGATAAGTTTGGTATTTAAGTTATAGTTCAGGAAACTCCTAAAAATGTTCTTAAAATTTTTAGCTAAACAGGTCAATGATTTGTATAGTTTTTAAGCGTTTGTAAGTCTATATTAATGTATCAAACATATCATTCGACTGAGTCACTTGATTATGTTTGTTCGTAATAACATTAAGTTATACAATATTAAGTTATGCAACGGTTCCAATATTTCTTATATACTCAGTCAAACCAAATGTAAGTCAAAGTTATGAAGTTTAGAACCATTGTATCATAAGCGCTTACTAGTATGTCTTATACTAGTAAGACTGGTCAAGAGGTCTTCATATAGCTGTAAAATTAGAAAACAAAAAAGAAATTCTAAAGTTATTTTTGTAATGCTTTTAAACATCTTAAATTTTCCATAAGAATTGTTAAAAAAAAGTTTATTAGAATTTGAGATATTGCTAATAGTCTAAAGATATACCCTGAGGGGATGAGCATTTAAAAATTTACTAAAGTGTTATTTTTTCATAACGTACATAATTATTTAAAAATTCAAAGTACATAATATCAATTTATGCGCAAGAATCGGGATACAAGCATGGAAAAAGGAGAGATCTATTAATGATAATAATATTATAACATGAGCGGTTTTCATAACTTCTGTTTTTATTTATTTCTTTGTTAGTATACAGGAGGAAGTCCGAGAGATTAAAATAGTTCCTTCTGACTAGACTGAATCTCTGTATATACGCACTTACCTTGCTTATACCCGGGCTACGTCAATCTCTCTTTACGAAAATTCGCATATTTAAGCTGCGGTCTCCCAATCTAAAAAAATTTACAAAAGATAATAACGAATACCAGCCAAACCAAGAACGAACATAGGTTGTTTTATTCCTTCTAAAAAACTTAAGAAAAGAATCTATATACCAGGTCTCAGTTTTATATTAGATTTTCGTCAATTATTTTCGTCATTCTCTGCTCTCTTAATCTGAATAAACTGAAAAATTGAATTGAAATAAGGAAACATACGATTTCGCCATTTTGAATGGTTTTGATATCCATTATCATGACAGGACGTATTAGTCTGTGCAAGTCAAGTACTATATTATTGTGTTGCTTGAAATGAGTAAAATCTGGATTATAATTTTCTCCTGTCACGAAACGATTTTTGTATAACTCCACAGTCGATTCCACAACTTCTTAAACTAATAGATAGGCTTACGAGTATTTGAACAACTCCCAAACTTGTAAACATAAAAAAAAAATTGACTAGCTTTGCTATTTAAGGTAAGAGAGAGTAAATCAAACATTAAAATAAACATTTTTGTTAATATATATGCTAAGAGTAATGGAAATATACTTCTCTTATTATATTTCGGATTAAAATTTATTGAACAACTTACTACATTTTGATAATTTGAATTATAATATTCAAACGTTTATAAAACTTAATATGAATGTTTTGAGATTACGTGATTGTAATACTGATCTATCTAATCTATTTAATAGTCGAATAATAGATTCAAAAACATGTCATTATCTATGAACTAAGTATAGTTTTTCTATGTATTTTTCGAATTTGTGGCGATTTTAAGTAGATAAATTTTTACTAGAGTGGCATCGCGCGTAGATGTCACCTGAGTCTGACTATATGTCACTAGCTGTTACTCACCGTTGATGTTTTCTAAACGTGCATCGAATATTTAAGAAAATGCAATCGTTTCTTAATAAATTTTGAAACAAAACGCTACTTTCAATTTTAACCTTAAACCGAAACATGAACAAATCGGTATTGAAAAAGAAAATGTAGTAGATTAAGGTAATATTTGCAACGTTATTTGCGAAATTAAACAACTAGAAAGTTTAATTGCAGATTTTGAAGCAACCGTTAGTGTTTTGAAACCCAAGAAAACGTTTTTTACAAAATTGTAAGTTTTTATTTTAAGGATACTTTACTGATTAATTTTAGAAATTATTATTATATATTAAATTGTTTTATGAATTTTTTTATAATTTTGTTAATTATACGCAGTTAAAAATGAGGTCCGGTTTTGGCACTTGAAAATAGAATTGGTAACACAGTTTTTTATGTAGTTACGATTTAGTAGATAAAAGGTAAACAGTATATTTCTGTAATTTCATTTTCAATTGTGTAATAATTGTAGCTAAAAATGTTAAGCGTTAGGAAATTTACAAATCCCAATCACTACATTTCGCCAAAAATTTATTTATAGCAATAACTATAACAATGTGTCCGGTCCTCATATTTTTATATATAATATATAAAATCATTGTTAGAGAAAAACCTTACCAATAATATCTTTGTACATATCCGTCTGTATCCCTTCTTGTATCAAAACAGTCGTCAAATATATCTTCAAAGCTCGCCGCTTGAAGTGAGATTTTCACGACTAGTATTCTCTTCAACGTGTCTCTCTTGTGACAAGATTTAGTAGCCATATTATATATATTCTACACGTAGAACTCCAAAACCACTCACATTCTTTTGTAAAAGATTATGTTTTCAACATCAAAGTTTATTCTCTTCTATATTATTTATGTTTTGCATAAAAATAACCTATGACATTAGCATTGCGTTCTAACAGATCTTAAGCATACATTCATCGGCAAGAATAACGCGAATTTCAAAGGAAATTGCTTCTTTCATGTTTGCAAAATAAGAGGGCTAGGCAAAATTTATAATAATTACACATTATTCAGTTGTTACGTAACCTTACCATTACATTTACAACCGAGCTAACTATATTATTCAAACGGTTTTCTAAATTAATCCTCACGACATTCTCAAAGTAATAATATTTTTCCTACTTACATGAAATATGCTCATTGGTCTTGCTTCTTTTCTTCATTATCACTTGGTCCCGCCATCGTACCACCTGAAAAAGAATTCATTTCAAAATTAAGAACGCAAACAGCAACGATTATTCAATCCTTCACCGCATGCAACCGAACAAAATCCTTTCCACGCTGAAATACCAGTAAAAAGCTTCCTTCAACTGTGAAAGACATAATTTTTCCCGGTCGAAAGCCACTTGTCATTCTTCTTACGTCTCTGTTAAACCGCAAAGAGCCTCTTGAAAAATCATCGGGCGATAAAACGGCTTCTCTCTCTCTCTCTCCTTCCGCAAACGGGGCGGCACGGCGAACAGTCACCACCAGTCGTTGTCGTCCTCGTCGTGGCATCACCTCTCTCTCTATCTCTTGCAAACTTCATCATAGTTATAACAACTGCATCGTAACTTTCTCAAACTCCTCATTCTCTCGCCCATTACACCTTGCGCTTCGGCCGCACAGCTCGCCGCCACTCTCTCTCTCCCTTTCGGTACCAAAGACAATCCAATCGTGTCGTACGCGCACGCTTTCCTTACCTACCTCACTCACAGCTTGCCCCTCTATATAACTCCACCATCAGTCATTCCTTCGGCGTAAAAAAGCATGCAACAGCAGCAGCAACTCGCGACCTCCCTCGAAGTCCCTCATCACGGGTCCGATTTGCATGACTGTTACTCTCTCTCTCTCTCTTTCTCTCTTACGATCTCGCACAGTACCTCCTCGAGCAAGCGAGCAAGCGAGACAGGCCCATCCGCGGTGGTGGGTGTGGGTACATTACACGCGAACCACCTCTCTCTCTCTCTCTCTCTCTCTCTCTTGCTTATACTACAGCACACAAGTCCTCTCTCTCTCTCTCTCTCTCTCTCTCTATCTGTCTCCCTCTC
>JAYJLV010000027.1:8760999-8860095 GCA_036873485.1 Torymus texanus | reverse complement strand
TCTCTGTCTCTGTTTCTGTCTCTGTCTGTCTCTGTCTCTGTATGTCTCTGTCTATGTCTGTCTCTGTCTCTCTCTATCTGTCTCCCTCTCTCGTACCTCGGACACTCATAACAATCATAACAAACTCGCTGGCGCGTGGTAGTATACGGCGGCCGCGCGGTACGGAGCACACACAGCGCGCGCGCGCGGGGATATCTCGGTCCACCTCCGCGCGCATTGAGTCCGCCTCCGTCACGCCTCCGCGAGCCCCCACCTCGTACCACTGTCTCTTTCTCTCTTGCTCCCTCGCTTGGCGTTCGCTCGCTCGCACTTGCGCGGCGCGCCGTTGCCGCCGTTGCCGCCGCAGCCACTGGCGCGAGCCAAGCCAGCCACCACCAGCAGCAGCAGCAGCACGCCAGCTTCCCGCGCCGCCTGCCACTACGCAGCCAGACTGCGGACCGCGAGGTGCTCCGATACGCGCGCTCTCTCGCTCGTTCGCCCGCCCGCTCGCCAGCCAGCCGGTCTGTGTCATATCTACTGTATACTGTATATACCGCACGACAGCAACGTGCGCTGCCGGCCCAGCAGCAATAGAAGCAGCAGGAGCAGCAGCAGCAGCAGCAGCAGCAGTGCGAGGGCTGGAGGAGTTAAAGTGGACGTTTTGAGAGTGCTTGATCAACTGCGTCGACGACGACAAGTGTTGATTGTTAATATAGCGAGACCATTATTTTGACATTTTTCACGGTTGTAAGGACAGTGATATATAATACATATATAATAAGGAAGTTGGTGACTGAATTGCAGTGAGTTATATATATATACATACAGTGGAGTGCGTGGGGTTTATCTGATAGCTGATAGAGAAGCCTATAGTGTTTACTTGTTGGACATGTAGGTGCGAGGACATTTATCGCGAACAACAATATATAATATAGAAAAAAAACATAGTCAATCGATCAGCGAGTGACGTACCAATAAAGGACCCCTATATACATATTACTCAACACAGGAGTTACAAAAGTTAAGAGAGTAATATAGTATCAGTGCGAAGACAGTGGCTAATAAACTAATTATCGCGGCGTTATTCTCGCGGTCCTTCGAGACTATATAAGAGAAGAAGACAAGGCAAGCGTACGCTTTTGCAATTATAAGCAAGAAACCGAGAGCCACGAGCAGCAACAGCAGTAGCAGCAGCAGCAGCAGCAGCAGCGCGTGCGCGTGCTCCGAAGCAGCAGAAGGAGCAAAGCGCAAGAGTGAGACAGACACAGCGCTGCAGCGCCGGGGACACGTGCACGTGATATCGCTGCAGCCGTCGTTCTACGACTTTTCGTTCATGCAAAATCGGACCTGTTGTCACCTAATACTTGAAAGATTGCTATACGAGCTGACAATGTGGATGATGATTCATAGCAAATAGAACAATTAAAAGCGCATTACCGGTACGTGTATAAACGCGCGTGTGGGTGTGTGTGTACCCACGGTATATATACACAAACGAGAAAGAGAGAGAGAGATAGAAGAGTGGGTGTCCTTATCTCTCTCTTTTGCTTTTCGACTTCAATTGCCGCGTCAATAAACAAGTCGCGAGGCGAGGAGAAGTAGGAGGTATAGCGAGGAGACATAAAGACAGAGAGAGAGAGAGAGAGAGAGTCACGTGACGACCGCTCTTTATTTAGACGACTCGCGCACGCTGCTCTTGCTGTTTTATCTCGTGCGTGATGAGCGAGCCGTACGCGCTTTGCCGTTGATGAAAAACGTTGCGCGCGCGCGATCCGCAATTAACCGTTTGCTCCCTTCCTTCGAAGGCAAACGTACTAATACTACTACTACTCTTTCGTCGACGACGACGACGCCGACGACGACGCTTAATCGCCCGTAATTATCTCTCCGCGAAGTAATTAAGTATCAGCGGGGCTGATGTCATCCGGCCGGCTCTCGACTCCTCACTACTACCAGCTAGGAGACGAAGAAGAAGAAGAAGTGGTGGTAGTGGTGCAGTCTGCTAAGACGGCGCCCGATAGCCAAAGACGACGACGACTGCCTGCTGTGGTGGACTCGACAAAGCGTTTCAACGCTGTTGTTGTTGTTGTTGACGTTGTCGTTGGAGGTGGATCGAGGGGTGGTGAGTCAGTGTAGGAGGACACTTTGGCGGTTTCGAGTTAAGGGAGATTAAGAGATAGAAAAAGAGAGAGAGAGAGAGAGAGAAAGAAAGACACTTGTAGAGGTGTGCAAACGCGTGAAGTAAAAGAGAGAGAAAGAGAGACTTTATACGTATAAAAGGAGCACAGGCGGGTAGGAAGAGAGAAAGAAGGAGGACCGGCAATTGGCGATTGACTGCTACTTGCTCGTGGTGGTTGTCGCCGCTGCCGCCGCCGCCGTCGTCGTCGTCTGCAAGCCCGGCCGATAAACTGCGTCATAACGACGTCGTACGTACGTCAATCACGGCCCGTTTCAGGTAAGTGTCTATAACCATTATTTTCTACCGCATATTATCTTATTTCTATATGCCGATGTAGAGAAAACAAAAACCTACCGATAGGTGTTTATTTGTCTTTTTTTTTCATCTCTCTCTTCTGTGTTCTATATGTTGACATTAAAATTGTATATGTCATTTCAAGTATAGGATATAAATTGTCTTATTTATCTGTGGTTAAAAGTTCTTAATTTTTGATAATCTAAGAAAGGGTTAAAGAAAAATTATTAATTTATTATTTTATATTCATCCTTATTATATGCAAAACCGAAATTGTTTTAATGCATATATAAATTACTTGTATGATGAGTACACTTTAATTATCTATAAAAAAAAGAAAAAAAAATACACTACAATAAATCGGAGCAATCGTGGATATAAAATCCGCCTAAAGGGCTAAAATAACGAACCTTTTTTCGGCATTGTCATGAATCTGTGTTAAATCCGCACATCAACCGAAACCTTGGGTTTCTTCTCCCCCTCCGAGCGTCGCTCGAGTTTCAGACGACGACGACGAATGATTGACGTCGTCCATGATTTTAGCCGGGCGGATCGAGAGCAGATCGGGGTGGTATAGGTAGGGGCGACGCGCTACTCCTTAATTTAGAGAATCGCGAGCACAGTGAGAGAGAGAGAAAGAGAGAGAGCTATAGGCGAAAATACAGGGTGACGGCGTTAGCAACGATAAGGTCTCTATGGATTTCCATCGATGTATAATTGGATCTTGTAAAAGTAAACGCCGAGCGAACACGTCCTTCTGTATAATTAAAACAATCGAATGAGCGACCCGTTTTCGAGAGGGAAAGAGAGAAAGAGCGAGAGGGAGAGATGCGTCTCACTCTCTCTCTTTCCTCGCGCCCATGCTATAACTGAAAATATAATCATTGTTATTGATCGGGATGACCCCGAGACGAGAATGAGAGAGGGAGATTGATCGCGTGCCATACGTGCGTATATAGAGAAAAATAAAATGTAAATATATACTTACGCGAGGCACAGTTGTTTTACTCTATATGTTTTGATCTCCTTGAGGAATTGCCCTTTGCTATTATTTCGGGAGAGTGAGAGAGAGAGAGAGAGAGAAGAGAGGAACACTTTGCATAATTAATGCTTGACATTGCCCGGGACCTAGAATTATTTTGATTTGAAAAAATATGTTTATATTTATCTTTGTTATGGTCATTCTACGATTGGAACTCATATGGATAGAATGGGAAAAAAATATTTTTTTATAATATTCTTCCTGTCGAAATTTTGCAGTACGTAAAAAAATACTACAATTGCACCGCGGTCATTACCATTTATATGAAAAAGCTTTTAACATAGCTAATGTGTGGATATTTTTGGAGTCGTGCGTAAATACTTTTAATTAAATGTAATGTAAAACCAATGTCCGATACAGGCCGACGCCGCAGAGGTTTTCGTTAATATCTTTCTTTTTTAAACGGAAACACATTTTTTTTTCATTTACGAATAAATGCGTTATTACGTCAAAAAGTGGAAAAAATATTGTTTAATGGATAAACCTTGATAATAATCATAAACATTTTTTTATCGTAATGAAGTAACACAGATAGTACAAAGCATCATCTGCAAACGCGTATGTTGCTGCCTTAAAATTGCATTTATTTTATTCCCGACCACATGTATATTTCAATGGAAAAAAAATAATAATAAACTCGCGTGATTCCAATTCTTTTTTTCCATCAAAACATAAAAAATACGGAAAAAACGTAAACCCCCAAGCAAAAAAAGAAATGATTTCTATCGTCTCGCGGGAAAAAGAAGATAGTCCCTAATACATTGTAGCAGCGCACGCGAGAGTGTCGAGTATCCTCTTTCTCTCTTTCTCTCTCTCTCTCTCTTAGAGGTTCGAGCAAGCGCGAAAAAGCTGAGAAACCGCATTTTCTCTCGAGGGCGAAAGTAAGAGTTCGTTCTGGGTGTGTTAGATTTCAGGGAAAGAAGAACGCGAGGGCGCAAAAGAAAGAGAGAGAGCGAGAGAAAAGAGAGAGAAAGAACAAAACAGTGGACGAAGGGGGCGCACGAGCAGAAGAGAGCGAACGCGCTCTTTCTCTCTCTCTCTCTCTCTCTCTCCGTCGATACGGTGCGCGGCGGTGGCGGCGGCGTCGGCGGGGTTGGCCGGTGATTATCGCCGGCTGGCTGCGATTAACTTAATCTCAGTAATTAAGAAAGTTACTTGGTCGTATCCATGCGGGAATAAGGATAGTACGCGAGCGTCGGCGGCAGTGCGGGGGGGGGAAAGGAAAGAGCGAGAAGCTGGCACGAGTGTGATTGAGAGAAGAGAGAGGGGGGGGGGAACGAGAGAAAGAGAAAGACGCCACAACCCGTCGGTATTAGGAGGGGTAAAAAGGGATGGACAAGAAGAAGAGGAAGCTGCAACAAGATAGAGTAAACGAGGCAAAAATTAAAGCCGAGACGCGCGCGCGAGAAAAGCTACAAAAGAGAGAGAATGGATACAGAATAGAAATACAATTCGTTAGAGCAACGCGCACACGTTGACTTATCTCTTTCTCTCTTTCTCTCCTTTGTAACATAAATAGCGGGCTTTGCCACTTTTTCGCGTGCCGAGTTCTATTTTAATGAGAGTATATATCGAGAGGCACGAAGAGAACCTGTGCGCGAATTTATCTCGCAATATCGCCACGAATAAATAAGACGAATGCTTCGCAACGCGTCGGATTAGCGGCTATTTATTACCGGAGCTATTTAAAATTTTTATTTTTCATCCAAGCAGTTTTTCGAATTCGACGTATAGGCATATACACATACATATACTCATGATAAGAACTCAATTCGTTAATTTTACGTTCGATAAGCTGCCGATCTCGCGATCATAATTCTATATACCGTTCGCCACGGTTTTTTAAATTACAAAATTACACACGGTAATTATAAGGCGAGTTTATATACAGCGTACATTATAAACACACATACAAGCAAATCGAGCACAAAATTCGCGAACGAACTCTATATATCTCAGGCGGACGGCAGCGTCGGCGGGCGGCGAAAAAAGCACAGCAACAAGAAGAAAACGCGTCGGACGGCTGCTATATACGCCACAGAGCAGCTAAGCCCGACAAAACTGGTTACAGCTCTTGTGTGTGCGTCTCTCTCTCTCTCTCTCTCTCTCTCTTACTCTGTATCTGTGTGTATGCCGAAGTTCGTGTGATAATTTCCATCCAGCTACTTAGCTGCCTTCTAATAATTACCATGATAATTATACGCTTTCGCGCGCGCATTTGCATATATCACGCCTACGTTGTATATACCTATACAACCGACGCGTTCGTGTACACGAGCAGGCGCGCGCACACAATGTGGCCTGGAAATGCTAATTGAAGGATCGAACTCTCTCTCTCTCTCTCTCACTTGCGTGCAAACGCTAAAGTTCTCCTCGGACCTCGTAAAGCAGCTTCGTCAATAATCTCAGTGAACGCGGGTTATATACACATACACATATATAATGTACACCTATATACACGTATATATGTCTATGCGGACGCCTTTCGTCATCGAGCAGCAACAGCAGAAGTCAGTGTGTCTCTCCCTCTTGTCAATTTTCGTAAATAACACACATTACGTGCGCGTGTGCTCCCCGAGAGAACGTATATAAATCTGTTCAATATCATCGAAGAAATTAGCGCCGCCGTTCGCTCGCGGTCTGATACAAAAATATCTCAATCAATTCTCATTGTCGTGTCTCCCTGGCATTAGCGAACGGCGAGAAAAAGATGTAACACGAAATTCACTCTCTCTCTCTGTCTCTTTCTCTCTCGTTCTCTATATAAGTCTACACGCGACTAATTTAACTTTGACTTTAGAACACTACTTTCGTTAAGCCTGGTTAAGAAGTTCTTAGAAAATAAAAGAGAAAAAAGTCTGCGCCGGTGGCAATCCGAGGTCCGGCATAAATTAACTGTTTTTTAACGCAAGTAACATTTAAAATCTTAACTTACCATCGATCTGCTTTGAAAATTGTTTTTGTATGTATAATTCAACAATAAATAAGTACCGATGTTTTCGGTCACGGCTATAAAAAAAAATCCTTTTCCATCCGCAACCATGTCACGTATTATTCACGCTGGGCAAGGATGGCTTTAAACGAGACGAATTATTCTGATTTGTACAATAGAGTATAATATACGCGCGCATATGTATATATATGAGTCAATACGCGAGAACATTGCGGCTCCCTCGTAAATTAAAGCAAAACGCGAGAGAAGAGTCAAGTGCAATAAGGCAATTCTAAACAATATAATTCAACGTTAAGCGGCGTCGCCGGCTGCAGCAGAAACCAAGCGACACGCCGAGGGCACGTAAGTATACGTATATTTACGCGGCGCTTGCATGCCGTTAAGAAAAAATAAAAAAAGTGACGCGAAAAGGTCAATAGAGATAAATGGAAGGAAGACGCTTTGCTTCTCTTCTCTTCTCTATACATCAGTATATAAAATCATCCTATCATCCTCTCTCTCTCTTACTCGTATGCATATATATGCATATATATATATATATATATATATATATTCCATGCACATACGTACAGCAGCGATTCGAGCGAGCGAACGAGCGAGCTTTCCACGTGCGGCCATGTGACTGCGCAGCGCGAGGTAAACAGGAGCACGTGCTGCCGGCGTGACGGCGCCGCCTCGTGGGGTGGGGCTGCTGCTGCTGTTACTACTACTGCTGCACGGGGGCAGAGCGCGCGCCGCATGCGATTATATATATATACATATATATGTATATAGCGCAAGATGAAAGTACGCCGGTGGTAGGAGGAGGAGGAGGAGGAGGAGGCTGTACGGTGGTGGTGCCGGTGCGGAAGAAATCGCGGAAAGTTACGGGGTTGGAGAAGAGAGGACAAAAGGGCTTCGTCCTCGTCGTCGTCTTCTTTTTATTTTTGCACAAGCACGGTGGAATGAATGGAGAAAGAGAGAGAGAGAGAGAGAGGGAGGAAGTAGCGAGGGTGCGATTTTCAATTGAGAAATGTAGGGCGGAAAGTTGCGTGGGATAGGAGGAGAATGAGGTGGAGAAGGATGAGAGGAGTGAGTGAGAGAAAGAAAGAGAGAGAGAGAATTGTGTATAGTAAGCGCCGTGTATATATACCGAGCGATGCCTGCCGCGGAAAGGATTTAAGCGGGTTGAGGTTTGCTGGCGGGGAACCGACGCGCGCGAGGAGTGAGTGAGAAAGAGAGAGAGAGAGTGAGAGAGGAAAACTAAATTGGGCGGAGGAGATACCGTTTGAGCCGCTCGAGCTTTTTGCATATAAGTGAATACTGAACGTGCGAATGTATAGGGCTCGTTTCACCGAGTATGTGTCTTATTCGTGTCTTTTCAATCGAGAATGATAGAATGATGATATACGATGGTTTTTAGCTGAAATTTTAGTGCTCCGTTCCGGTGGGTTGCTTGATGAACCGAAACGTGGATGGGTATATTATAGGCTTTGCAAAATTGTCTATTTATACAGGGAGCAGGAGCGTGTGTATGTGTCTCTTTGTAATACAGGGAGCTATGTTACAAAATTTTATGTCCCCCGTAATTCTCGAATGGCTTTATAAACTTTGAATAATGTCCGTAGCTTTATTAGACCCATTTTAGTTTAAAATTAATTAGATTTTGCGAGCTAATTGGTTAATATTTGGAGATGGTGTAGCGCGTAATAAATTGTAAAAATTTATGAGATATTTCCTCGCGGTTCGTGTATATGCGATGAAAAGCAGCTGGAATCGATAAATATATTATGTAATGATCATATAATATACCTTTGATTGGGAAAATTATAAAATTAGCAAGTATCGAGAATTTACGCGATATTTATAAAAGCATATAACGTCCAATTATTACATCGGAACGCTATTCTTAAGAGGAGTAAGTGGGCGAATGTCATTATGATAACGGATAATTTGAGTCTGACGTTAGATTCGTTTATTGTGGATATGTTGAAGGGTAACTATTTTTCAATGAATCATCTCGCAGTATTTATAAAATATATCAACGTTAATACAATTAGTTTGATTATCTGGCGCAGAAGATAAAGAATGTATATTTAACTAATTCGATATTGTTAATAAATTAATGATAGAATCGCGTAAGTAAGTAAGTAACAGAAAGCTCGGTGACAGTTATAAATAGATTTATAAATCGGCGATTGTAACCCGCTGCCCGCATAAGAAGGACCCGTTCGTATATGTCAATCCAACTTTCCGAAATATTTCAGAGTGTCGTACAAATACTATTACAAGTTTCCGAGAATTCATTTTCGTGAAAAAGACACGTTTTCCAATTATTATAAATGTCATTCAAAATTTTTGAAGTTTTTTAAATTATTCGTTATTGAACAGTCAACGTCAGACATATAAATTAATAAATGTAACTCCGTATTAATTCATCAGAAGAGAATAAAATTTGTATTCTATTATATTCTGGCTATATTCTAGTCTATACCGTAACCGCCCACACAAGCTCAAATAAAATCTCTGTCCACCCACACAGTTTGCACGATAAGCGCAAACCTTCGGCACTCGAGATTATCGCGCACGTATCGATAATATACGTATAGAGGTGCAAAAAAGTATGAGCAATCGATACTTCGAAGGCGGAAGAAGAATCGTGTGCCTACTAAAAAAGAAAGACATAAAGCTAAGGAAAGACAACGCGTACGACGACGACGACGATGACGAAGAAGAGAAAAGACGCGACAAGGGAAAAAAAGCAAGACACATCACACACGTGCGAGTAAGGAGCCCGCGGAAGCAGTAAGCTGCTAAACTGCGGGCTAACCGAAGAAGAAAGAAGAGAGAGAGAGAGATGAAGAGGCTTGATAAAGAGGCGGAGAAAGCAAGAGAAAAGTATATCTGAAGGGTGCGAGCGATCGCGGAAGAGTGAGAATGTGGGCAGCGACGATGCGACGTGTGCTCGTGTGCGCGCGAGGTCCCAAAGGAAGCACTCGACCGGCGATATTATTGGGGTAGGCACTCGAGAAATCGCCGGACAAAAGAAAGAGAGCGATGAAGTTACCTACCTCGCCGATGAAGAGATGGGGTTAGAAAAGAAACCGGAGAGCGCGCGGGGGCGGGAGAGTGTAGACGGTAAGAAGCTGCTGCTGCTAGCCAAGGGAGAAAGAAAGAGAGAGAGAGAAGCTTCAATTTGTACGCTCTTGGGGGATGACCTCTTTGGCCGGAGGGGTAGGCGGGGTAGCGAGTGAGTGAGAGAGAAAGAGAGCTAAGGAAAGCGCCGTGCGCGCGGCTTTTACGTAATAACGTGTAGGCCCCTTAACCGCTTTTTTATCGCGAAAAATCTCTTACCGCGTATGTGTGTGTCGTGGAATAAGGTGGGGGGAACAGAGCACGAGTGAGCGAGCGTACGAAGAAGAGAGGGAGATACACGTCGACGCTGCATATATATAAGAGGGATACTTGAAAATTTATTTTAAGGATTTGATTTTTTTTTTCTCTTTGGTGCAAGCTCGGGCGTTAGTTAAGGCCGCATATCTCATTGTTCAAGTGTCTTACGTCCGAGGAAAAAGAAATTGATTTTTGTAGAAAAAAAGAAGGAAGAATTTTAAATAATAAAGATTACGTTAAACATTATATATAGTTATATTGATAATTCTGATAAATTATATAGTGACTTATATATAATGGTATGATCCAGATTGACGAGGTTAATCTTAATTTATGAACCGTATGAGAAAACGTTAAAATAAGACTATATGTGTACGAGGTTGCTGTGCAACAATGAAAAAGAGTAAAATTTTCGATATATAAACTCCGCTCTGGAAAGAAGAAAACTCATGACTTGCAAATAAACGTGTACGAGTATATATATATAAGAGCAGAAAATGCGCTCTCAAAATAATTCGCGTCATTACGATGCAATAAAAATTTATGAGCAGCAGACAATAGATAAGAATCGACCTTGACTCGCCCACAGAGGAGAAATCAGAGAGGAAAAAGTCGAGCGTGTGGTTATATATAAGCTACAACGACGACACGAGTGCGCCTTGTATTATCACAATTTCGCATGCTTTCTCACATATATACATACATACACACGCACGTACGACGCGCAATGGACTCATTGTCGAGGTCAAGAAAACGAATCGATGGCTAACTTCCTCCCTCCCCTCGTTCCATCAGAATCGTCCCGGCGCGGTCGTCGCGCCGCTTGATACCCAATTCGCCGGCACTCTCCGGTCTTTCACTTTCATCCGAACGTATACCACGCGCTTTTCCCCTGCGTGTCTCTGTCTCTCTCTTTCTCTCTCGTACGACTGGCAGCACTTCTCGCGTCTCTCTTTCCTCCTCGGAAAGGCTCGTCGACCCTCGTTTGCTACCCCATTCAATTCCCCTTTACTCGACGACGTCCTCTCTCTCTCTCTCTCCCTCTCCAGCTCGCCCACTCCCTAGTATACATACACACGCACACATACACGCGAGCGGACCGACGATCCGACGCGCGATAACATTTCCCTCGACAACTCGCCTACTTCCAGTGAGCTTTGTACTCGCGCGCTTGCTTGCTTACTTTCTCTCTCTTTTCTCTTATTTCATGTCGACGCACGTGTGTCTCTGTCTCTCTCGCGCGATCGCACGCGGATGAGTTTTTCTTTCCTTCGTTCTCTGCTTTTCGCTTATTCTATATAATATGTACTTCATTGGTGTCGTGTGCTCGCGCTGATTTCCTACCACAGAAATTTCCCAATGTCGCCGGACATATTAATGTGCACGCGTGCAGATTTCATTTTGCTGCCGGCGCTGAGTATATGGCTCTGCAATGTCTGTATACCTTTGAGAGAGTGAGAGCTAATGAAAATTGCATACACCCCGGATTGTCGGTATGCCTTCTTTTTTTTATTTTTGTATTTCAATGAGGAAAAACCCGTAATCAAGATCTACTTTCATGCGGCATGCGCTCGTAATGTACGTGGAATATGATGGTAAATCGAATGCTAATTAATCAGATTTTTCAGAAAATCCTTACGCCTCAACAATTAGGATAATTATTTTTCGCTGAATAATAATCGGGCGTATGCATTTGCGATGAGAGGAATACAGGCGCGTGGCATACCGCGCGTGGCGAACGCTAGAATTTTTTTAATACGAGAAATAATTGTTCATTATCTCAATAATGAAACGCGGAAATCACAAGCGCGCGCGCGCGTGTCACTTTTTATCTTTGTCAATACCAGCGAATATTTTATTGACGAAACTTAATTATCTTATTTTTCCTTACTCTCACGCGCTCGCGTGGCCTGTGGAATAAGCTTAGTTTTCGCGAAAATTTTTTAATAAGCAATTAAAAGTTGCATGAATAAATAAATCGGTATACACTTGTCGAGTAAAAAAGTTGGCTCGCCACATCGCGCTGAGAAAAAACTGTACCCACATTTTATTCTCCTCGACGAAAAATAAAGACATATATATTCATCGTTGCTCGTGAGAAAAATATAATTCGAAAAAAAACTTTATATCACCTCGTTCGCGTATACATAATTAAAAAATTTCCCATTATATCAAACGGCTATCGTACACGATCCACGTTGCGGAAAACACTTAACCAGACGGTATAATATGCGCAGCTTGTTGCGCCATAGCACAACGACTGCGATTCCGCGAGTAAGAAAAAGTAACCGACACAATACACAGCCGTGGTGCGGAATCGCTCTGAGAAACCAACGCTTATATACTAAGAGGGGAACACACTGTATATATATACACTCGTTCCTTACTGTACATAACGCGGGCAATTAGAAATCGATGACTGCGCGCAATTGGCTGAAATCGCTTACTCCGCCGCCGTGGCGCATTCAAGTCCGCGTGAGCGCGATGTCTGGAAATCGACGATTTCTAATCGCCAATAATACGCGCGCAATAATCGCACACTCTCGCGCACACGCATATATATATATACAGTTCGAGTATAGGGCAGTGTACGACGGGGATAAGAATTTTCCACGCGTCATTGAACGTATGTATATACATATATATCGTAGCGTAACTTCTCGCATTATTATATATAGTGCGCGAAGCATATACGTGTGTGTGCGAGTATAGCTACTTAGATAGAAAGAGACAAACGTATAATATATATAGAGCGAATCGTGACGCCCCATAGGGAGAGCGAACGAACGAACGAACAGACGGAGAAAGAGAATAGTCCGCATGCGTGCGGCGTCATTAATTCTAATAATTTATAAAGAGGCACGCACGCGCGCAAGCACATGCAGGGGCTAAAGGGTTATATACGCGCGCGCTTGAAAAGAGACAGACCAAGCGAGACACGTCATCATCGTCGGAGAGAGAGAGAGAGAGACAAGAGTGCGGGTTCTATATATCTCTCTCTCTCTCCTTTTTTATTTATACACGCGCCGGGCGCCCCTAATGGACCTAATTTGCGTCTGAAAAGCACTCGCTTCCCGAGATTCTCTCCCCCGGCGGCGACGGTATAGCAGAAGCGGCTCGTCGTCGCCTCCTCAAGGACTTCCTTCGACCGCCGCAGTCGATGACGACGACGACGACGATTCGGTGCAAAACTTAAAATACCTCGCGAAAATACCAAGCGTGCGAGAGCTTTGAGCGACAATCCCGGATTTTTTTTGTAAGCTGTAAACGAGAAAGCCTCTCGCGCGGTTCTTTGGTTTTGAGAAAGCTTTTGGAGAAACAAAGAGAGATGTGCGTCATTAATTATAGTCAAAATAATTTCTTTGGACTATCAAACGACTGTCGTTTGATTTTGTACGTGAATTTTAGAGTATAGTATTTGAGAACAATTCTTATATCGTTATAAGTATATATGTAAATTAAGAAAGGCAGTATACATTCTCAACTGTTATTTCGATTACCCTAAATCATCGTAAAATTAAAAACCCAATAGATCTCTATATATTCGTTACGATGTGAAACCGAGAAAGCAACATCATCATCATCATCATCGCACTTAATAAGTTTAACGGCAAAGCAATAAAACAGCTCGTATCTCCCTCCAATCCTGCATGACAAATAAACTCACGCCTATAGAGCAGCACACACACACACACGACCCACAGAACGTTTAATTTCAAAATTGTTGACCGACGTCATCGAGAAATAAAAAAGAAACTCCACGGGGACGGATTGAATGAACATCGGCTACACGCAGACTTATATACCCATACGCGCATACGACGACGATGCTTCTCGCGCGCACTGCTGTTGGTTTGCGGAGGCCAGATGTTAATTCCAAACGCGCGACTCAGCATGAGCCGCTAGCTCACTCGCTCGCTCGCGCGAAGTCGGTTTAGTACATAAATACGTCCTTAGCAGGGGGGCAACCATTATAATAGGCGTGTGCGTGGTTAAAGTTCTATTTGTGGTAATTCGGGGTTTAATGCACTCGCGTGCGCTCTGATTTAGTCTGCGTTCTCGTGGCAGTAGCGTCGGGGTGTTTTTTTTTTTACATACATATATACATACGGGTGTGTGCGTTCCTTTCCTTTCTCATTTTCTTTCACGTCGCATACAACCAAAGAAACTCAAGGCGCGCGCACAGAGAGTGAATCCAAAGGCGAAATGTATATACCACGACGGCGCCCCCCTCTCATCTAGCCGTTTGAACTTAAACAAAAGCCTCGATGAACGTGGCCCGAAATTATACCGCGCCTCTGCGCGCGCACGCTCTTTGCGATTTTAATGCGTCTTTTGTAACGTGAGACTTTTCTTCTTCTGTGTATGTGTGTGTGTGTGTGTGTGTGTGAAAGTCAGAGAGTTACAAGGGTTGTTGTTTCGCCACTTGTATCCCACGCGTATCAAGAAAGCCTATATTTCTTCTTACTTTTTAAATCTTTTTTTAATATTTATCGGTTATGGTATTTTATATATGATTATATACATAAAGTTTTGATTTAGGATATTACTCTCGGCGTATCGTTATATATAATAAATTTCTGCAAACAATCAATGGTAATAAAGCATATACAAGGTTATATATATATATACTATTATCGTAAAATTTAATGCCTAATTTAATTTAATATATATATTAAAAGTATTTCATATACATGTATAAGCTACCATTAGCATACAAAGTGTGGCATAATTCACGACCCGACGCGCATCGAAAAACTTAAGGGGGTAAAGCGCGTGGAGCCAAAGAACCTGGCAAAAAAAAGTTAATCGCCCTCGCATATCGGAGGTAATTAAAAACAATAATTACGCAATAAATTAAAAAGCTCGTAAAGCATCTGCCAGGTTTAATTTTGCGCTCGCTGCGACAAAAACACACGCGTTACTACGCGTTCACCAAGAGAGATACCGTACCGCGTACAAATTTGGCCGCCCGCCGCGTGTGCTTATACTGTTACCGATCCCCGAAAAAATACGAAACTCTTTTCTCCTCCTTTTCGCGGTTCACACACATGCGATTGCGCGATACGATTATCGGGTTATCGGTGTACGAGCGATCGCCGATCGGAGCAGTAAATCGAGAGCTACCTTTAGCGCGATTTAGGACTTCTCCCCTCTCTCTCTCTCTCTCTCTCTCTCTCTCTTTCGCTTGCGTGAAATGTATACAAGCACGCGCGTGCATTGGCCCCGCGGCCCTATATACAATACTCGCCTGTACTTGTGTATGTTGGTGATGCCGAGGGGTAACCACACGTACATATATATACAAAGATAGGAAGCGAACTCATACACAGATGCACATTTCCATCTATATATATATATATATGTATAGTCGCATTAAACGGGTGGTAGTGGTGGTGGCGTTCGGTTTAATCCTTGCGTTTCGTGACTCGGGACAAAGCCCCGTGGATTTCTGACAGAATGGTATCGCACGTAACGACCATTACCTTCGCACTTGGCCCCGCCGCCACCGCGGCTAGCGATTTTCCATGTGTGCAGCGCAACGCTACCAGCAGCACGCGAACGCAAAAGAGAGAGAGAGAGAGAGGGAGGTATATACGACTCATTTAAGGTTGTATGTGTGCTATATACTGCTTTCAACCCTTTGCGCGCCAGGGCAAGCGATATTACAAGTGTGCGGCTTGGTTTTCTATGTAATGCGCGTGACGATTTTTAAGATATCAGTTGCCATTGTTGATCACGTACGGAACTAATGATTCCTTTTAGAATTTTTTTATTTTTCTTTTTTTTTTTGTTTCATGCTTGGCAGCACTGAATTGTGTCGTTAGCCGAGTAGTTCGTGTCAATTACTCGTGACTTTTTTCACATTATTATATTCTTAATTGTTGCAACGAACGTTGGTTGGCAACCGGTTGGCATTTATTTAACTTCGTTCACAGATTTATACATGTCGACGTACGGATATAAGTATAATTATAAATCTGGCATTGGACGACGCGTATACGCGCGTGTGCGGCGACTGAGAGACCGTATCATTATAATTCGACAATGAACAGCTCTATTATAAAAAAGAAACGAGTATAATAGGCGCCATTGAATACCTATCAAAAATTAGTCTGATTACCAGGGACGTAGACGCGCGTATACGCATATAGTATATAGGTACACACACACGGTAAATAACACGTATCAGTTTCTCTCGTATAATCCCTCTTTCTCTCTCCCGCTGCCTTGTCGTGTACTCTCCTCTCTCTCTCTCTCTCTCTCTCTTCCTCTCTTTTAACGGTCTCCCTGGCACTTTCGGCCCGCGTTATGACTGCCCCTGACAAAGCCGCGATTATGCCACGACGGCGACGGCAGCCACGACGCTATATTACTGCTGCTGCTGCTCGCATTAAATCCGCTCAATTGATTACGTAGTAGTACTACCACTACTATATACATATATATACTCACGTGAACGCACGTACACGCCTCGGTGAAAAGAAGGAACTCGGACGCACAATGTCCCGATGGGCGGTTGCCAACTGTTCCTGCTGCGAGATCCGTGGCTACAGCTTTTTTGCTTGCTCGTGCATACACACATACACGTTTTATATATATGCTATACGTATATACGCGTGTGTATGTATGCGTATGATCTCGCGTCCCGGCGCGATTAAGCAAATTCAATGAGTATATATGTACATCATGTATGTATATCGGGTATAGGAGATGACGTAAGGACCCGGAAAAAAAGCGCGAATAACGGCGAGGGCCACGCATTAGCTCGAGATTCGCTCTTTTTGTGAACGCGTATGAGCATAAGTATAGCGTTAGTATAGAATTATTGTTTCAGCTTATATACATATACACACACACGTAAATGTATAGTGCGCTGTTTTTTTGTGCACGAGGGAATTAATAACGTAATTTCAGCCAAATGTTCGCCCCCTTCTCATCTCGATTGTATAGAGCACTTGAAGAATATCGGCAGTAGGCGATTTCTTTCTATGGCATCATTGGCTGTGTTCTACTGTTTCTGTTATATGTATTATGAGAGATTCGGCGTTTTTTTTCCGCGTCAGCAATTTTAATGGCGCGTTCTTTTAAATCACCTTTATTAAATCATTAATTAATATACGAAAAATTAATAATACACCTCGTTGCGCTTCGTGGGTTATACTCATGCAGCACCTCGATAATAATTAAAAAAAAACAAAAGAAGTCGCATATATATCGCATAAATATTGCAATATCGCATTACAATTTATTTGATTCCGCATCCACATACACTCACACATATATATACAAAAATTATTAAAATTATATTTATACAAATATATAATGCTCAATCAATATCTCGTGCGTATATACACCACCACCGCACAGCTAATAAAACTTCGTGAGAGAGTGAGTCATTTTCATTAGTCGAGAGAGAAAGAGAGAGGGGAGAGAGTGAGAGAGCGATCGGAGCTATATAATTAAAGCGCCGCGCGCGCGCGCGCTTGGGTACCAATTGAACGAATTTTTTTCCCTCGATCAATCAAACATCTCGCATCATCGCGCTCGCGCGCACATTATATACATTATATATACGCGCACAAAAAGAAGAGAGAGAGAGAGAGAAGCGAGGGCAACTCTCGTAAATCGAGCTCTAAGTCGCCTATTTAACGCCCGAAGCGACGTAGCCGTCGGCATCGTCGTCGTCGTGGTCGTCGAGTTCTCCCCCCCTCCTTCTCGCGCTCGACTGCTCCTACTACCGTCGTCCCGCGACGAAAGAGAGAGAGAGAGAGCGAGAGAGAGAGAGGGACGATGGTTCATTCTGTAAAGCCACCTTATCTACTAGCCCCTATAATAAGCCGCGATCTGAGACCGTATATTCTCGCGAGAGTGAGCGCCGCGTGCGGACGCGAAACTATGTGTGTAGTATACCCGCGTCGTCTCCCTCTTCTCTCCTTGTATATATATATGTGTGTATACGTGTATGGGTTCTTGGGTACCCATGTGTATAGTGTGCGATGGCGATCTCGAGGATTGTACGAGAGAGAGAGAGAGAGAGAGAGAGAGAGAGAGAGAGAACTGCACATGTGCGCGCGTATATAGAACTCTACTCGCTGTGCCGCCGGAGAGACGAGGGAACAGTGGGGGTGGGAGAGAGAGAGAGAGAGAGAGAGTAAGAGCGTTTGCAATTACAAGCTGGTCAACATATAATTATCCCCAATGACCATAAATTACCGGATTTTTATGCGCAACATTCTTAATTACCCTTTGAATTAACATCAATCAACCCCCTTAATTACACGCTGCTGCCGTTGATGCCGATGCGGCTACCTCGTCGGCACGGCTCTCCTCCGCGTGTGCTTATATATACATATATATATATATATATATATGTATACGCACATGGGTGCTTGCCTGCATTCTGCATTTTGAAAGGAGTAGTAGTAGTAGTATCCTAGCCTCCGTAAGAGGCGAAGAGTGGAGAGAGAGAGAGAGAAGGTTGCGATGATAATGCGCGAGATCCCCCCTACCGCGCGTTGCGGATATTATACGGGCTTTTGAGAGCCGATGCGTGCGAGTGGCTAGAGAGAAAGAAGAAACGGTATAGTGTGGGGGAAAAATCAGGATCGCTTACGGTGAAGTGAGCGCACGTGCGCTACTGCTGCTGCTGTGGGGATTTCGCGTGCGACGGTAGCCCAGCCTCCATCTGGATTTATTAAGCAGCCGATGCTTCATTTTGTAGATTATAAGTGCGGGTGGGAGTTTTCTTATATAGAGTTGGAAGATCCACGTGGTTTGGTGAAAAGGAGGTCGGTAATAATTTTTTTTTGTTTCTTTGCAATTTATCATTCGGTTTTCTGAGATGTAGTATTATTATTCTTATATCTGATGGAATTATTCTGAAGTTTGAAAATACGCCGTTCGAGAGGTTTTATTAGATTAAAATTACAAGTTTCTGTGTAACATTTATAAAGAAAGTTTCGTTATAAGAAATTCTTTTTTTGATTTTAATTAAGACATCTTTTCTTGTTTTATCTGGTAACTATTATTATATTTTTACTTTATACAAGTTACTATGTGTATTTTTGATTATTTAAAAGGACTCTGAACTATATTCGGTTTGTAATGTATTTCTGATGACGTTGAGGAATATATTTATTAAAAGTCATTGTTCTTTTTCAGCACGTATATATAGAAGTATTGTTTTACACATAAATTTAATTAAAGCATGTAATACAAATTTTAAATTGAAGATGAAATAAAGTTTTGTTTCTTCAGTTAAAGATTCTAAAGCTAGTGTTTGTATTATTTACCTTGTAAGTTAAAAGGAATATTACACGGTGAAAAGAATAGCTCTAGATCTAAACTAATTATGAAGCTTCTGCGTTGGTATTCGTTTATTTTGAGCACTTTTCAATTTTTTACTTCGAATTCTAGAAATATATATCTTAACCCGTGAGTCTTATAAAAAATTAAAAAAAGAATTATTTTAAGGTCGTTCGAATGAAACATTAATATGATTACAAGGATAGCATAATAATTTTTCAATAAAATGATTTTTCAATATTTAAATAATTTTATTCATAAAACGTAATTTTTTATACTCGTTACAAATTTACCGGACATTTCATGACACGGGATATTTAAAATGGTATTGGTTATTTAGCGAATGTTTCAAAATAGCGCTGTATTCTTGTTCGATATTCGATATTTTTCCTGATGATGCATTTAATAATTATGAATAACCTTATAAGCTTAAGCGAGAAATCAGATAAAATGTTAATACTGAAATTTTGCAGGATTAATAATACGTTTATGTCTAATTAATAGTGGAACATGTATAAATAATGAATTTTCTATGTTACATATCAAGCATTCTGTCAACGTGACATTAGATTTTCAGAAAAGTATCATCTGAAAATTTAATGCATTTATTCAATGAATAAATTTTCATCTCCCCAAATAGAAACGGGTCAACTATATAAGAAATACGTATTTCTTTATTTATTCCCAAAAATTCTTCTATACAGCAAAAACATCAAACAACCCTTAGATAATCAGCAGTCAACGTCAGTTACCATGTCGAAAACCTCCATCAAAAAACTCCACCTCCGTCCCGACAATTTTATACGTTTCTCATCATTTATACACCAGTGACAGCTGAGCACTGGCTTGCGCATCTGGTCCGGTGCTCACTCACCAAGTGCTAATTTCCGCGATTAAAATTCGGCAGATTTTTGCATCGTCGTTCTCTCAGCGTCGATCTTTATCCACCTTGACGTCCGTGTATGCCTCTAGCTGCATCGAAAGAAAGAGAGCAACTCTCTCTCTCTCTCTCTCAAGGGTCTAGTCTCGCTCATTAAGTCTTCCGAGCTCGAAAGCCGTCTATTATGACGAAAAATACGCGCGCGCTCGCGTAGTGTCTAAGCGGGACACACAGAGTAGGGAGAGAAGGGAGTATTTTGGACAGGCGGTGTTTAAAACGCACTGTGCGAGGTCGCCCTTCGATAATTCCTCGCGCTCTTTCTCTCTCTCTCTCTCGCTCGCGCGCATCATACACGTGTATGCGGCGCACCTTGTGGTTTTCTGCAACTGATGCGTTCTGCGCCGATTAATCATCGTATTTCTCTTCAGGGCTTTTTTCTATATATATACTTAAGAACCTGCGCGTTTCTTCTATATACGCTAGACGCAGATCGTTTTGTTCGTCGTCGTCGTTTCTTTCCGTTCGGACTTTTATTTGAGATAAATTAATAATATAGCCAAGCCGAAAGAGAGAACGAAGTAGCGTTTAGATTTAATTTTGTGTTTTATAACTGTTATTATCGAATTGGCATGTTGAAATTCTTCAGTGACTGGCCATGCGTGTAAGAGAGAGAGAGAGAGAGAGAGGGAACGAGAGAGTTGGGCTTGAAAATTTTCGAGCACGCGCGCTTGAAAGCCCGGTGGAACATTTATTGCGCCGCTTTGTAAATTTAAGTGAGTGCGAAGGAGGTCTTGTGTGATTTTGAGCGTCTTGCTAATGTTTGTTGCGTGGGTCGCATGCAGCGATAGAATTTCTGTGTTAATGACATTTTAAAAATAGCCCCCCTCCCCTCCTCCTCCCGGCAAATCTATAAAATTCTTGCGAGCAGATGCGAATAATGACCGAGATCGCTAACCGTATTATACAGCGATTCATTAAATATAATAAATCAAAGAACAAACATTCGATGTAACTATATATATGTATATATCGATAGTTTTACTGACTAAAAGTTGGAAAATAAAATTTGTTTCTTAGCTGTTATTAATAAAATCGTCATCGCGCGGCATTTCAAAAGATCGTTTTAACAATTTAGCTGACTATTTTTTTTAATGATTTGTTTATATAAACCGAATACCTGAGCACTATTTTAATGAACATAACACGCATCATGATCGTATAAATTCCGACCGCGATCTCTTACTGCAAAATTATCTACAATAATTCGCCTCGGTAGAATTTAGGCTCATCATAATTTCGCGAGACCGTGTAAACAGTATATAAGCGCGTAGTGCGTGCCTAATATCGTCGTCTACTTTATTACGGCTAGACAATGATACAAACGGGACGATTTATAAACGCGCACCGGTGCGCGCTATAACACACAAGAGAGGCCAACGCGCGAGTACACAACATTTTAAATTCTTTACCACCCTGAAGTCTCACTCTCTCATCTTTCTTCCTCTCGTCCCGTATATATACATACACAGCAGCAAACGCAGCCGTCATGTAAATTTGAGCGACAAGGAAACGTCATTAAGGCTCATTGATACGTAAAAAAGCAAATGGCGCGAGCGAGCGAGCGAGCATATATGGTACCACGAAAATAAAATCGGTAATTGAATCTCGGTATTTTAAGGTCCGGCCGGCTTGTTTACACAGTTGGGCTGGGCCAATTTTAACCGCGCGTTTTCTCTCTCTCTCTCTCTCTCTCTTACTTACTCGGCATCGCTCTCACTCTCCACGTCGCTATGCTAATGGTTCGAAAGTATTAATTATTAAGTGGCAGTCGGCAAGCGAGTGCAAGAAGAAGAAGAAGAAGAAGAAGAAGAAGAAGCGCGGGTATACGCGTAAAGAGGCGAAAAAGGGGGTGAAATTTGGTGGCAAGGCGCGCGGGCGAGACGTCGTCTGCGTCGTCGCCGGAGGATGGAAAGACTATGCAGGAGTCTGGTGGCGGACAAAAATACACTCGGCAGTCGCCCGCCTGCGTATGTGTGTACACCAGGCGAGGGGAGGAGAAGAAGGTGGAGGAGGAGGAAGAAGAAAGAGGAGAGGCATCGAAATGAGGGGAAAATACCGGGCCGAGCGGAATGTTAATTTCGTCGCGGTATAAATCATCTCTCTCCTCTCGCTCTTACTCTCGCGCAAATCTTCAGCCTCAGCCGCGTGGAGATAGAGGCGCGCGAAACTCGGGTACAAACTTTATATTACGCGCGCTCGCTCGCGACGGCGCGTGACTCACCTTCGACCCCTTTCTCTCTCTCGCTCTCTCTCTCTCTCTCTCTCTCTCTCGCTCTCTCTCGTAGACACACTGCACGCGACGAAGAGGATTTGATTCTCAAGTGCGGATATATATCTCGCCCTTATAGTTGCACCGCTTTTCCGAGAGGGAGTAATGCAATGTGTCGCTAAAGTGCGAAAACACTTCCAATGATCATCATATTTCCTTAATATATATATAAAGATATTTTTTAATTAAACAGTGTTATTATATATAATATCCTATTGAATAAAAAATCCGCATCGCTTGCGTGAATATATATCTAAGCTGCGCTTATGCTCCAGTCATCGCTCTCGTTGACATTCATTTTTCACGCCTTGATGGCAAAATAAACTGCTAATAATGCTCGCTCACCATTAATTATAAATAAAATCCTAGACGCGCTCGCACGTAGCAGCAGCAACAAAAAGAGCCACAGCCATCGCAGCACTCACGCGGCATCAGCTAAGTCATTAAACACACAAACGAGACAAGCAAACTCAGACGAAACTGGGGAGAGAAAAAAAAGGAGGCCCGCGTGCGAAGAGAGGCGCGAAGAGTGAAGTCAAAAAGAAGAAGAAGATTCCTGTAGTATAGTCCATCGGGCAAAGGAACGATAAAAGCATATCCACGCGTGCACAGAGTGTGTACACGCTCTCTCGAAAGAGAGAGAGAGAGAGAAAGATTCGCGTTCTCTCACTTCTCGTCGCGTCTACGTCATCTCTGGATGATCCGGCCGCGTCCAGCGCCGTTCGTCATAGGCGCGAGCGCGCGTTCGCAAACAGTTTAAAAAGTAAAAGCATTGGAGTCAAGCCAGCGCAAAAATAGAAGCAGATGCTCCTGCTCGTCCCACGTATATCGTTGTGTGTGTGTGTGTGTGTACGTAGATATAGAGTATATGTATGTAGTCGATGGAGTTTGGGATAGCAGGCGCGCGCGCGGGAGGGAGAATATTATTCGGGCAAGTAAGATAGAGAGAGAGAGGGAGAACGAGTAGAGGAGAAAGGAGGAAAGTATATACGGATGGCTTAGCGCGGGAAGGAAGAAGGGGTGAGGTAAGGAGAGCAGCCGCGCCAGACGGCGAAAAGAGAGCGATGCGATTCCATTGCCCTTGAATTCTTACTAACGGAGCACTTAGATAAAAATAATTACCCGGATAAACGCCCCCTCTTTCTCTCTCTCTCTCTCTCTCTGTCTCTCTTTCTCCGCGAGTACGGGTGAGTGCACGCAACAGATCGACAGTGTATATACATATATATGTATATGTATGCGAGGACACTGTCTCAGCTTGCTAAGTCGCGTAATTTATAATTCACACACGCGAGTGAGATCGTCAAAGCGAATATTTCGGTATGGGAATTATATTCTTTTTTATTTAGAAATTTTCATTAATTTTACTCCAAAGCGATACGAGTACTTGGAAATTCAGAATTACGTGTGTATATATTCTGCATAAAACTAATTTAATGACTCGCTCGATAATTAATCATTCTCATGTTTATAATTTATGGTTTCGAATGAAAATTCTCTCTCTTTCTCTCTTGCTCCCTTTCAAGCCCGTTGTTTTGGAATTAGATCTAAATGATTATGATGTGATTAATTACCCGCGCAGCCTTAATACTAAAAATAAATACATGTGTTTCGCCTTGATTATACGCCACATCATGCCCCCAACACTTTTTTTTAATTACACCAGACCTCAGGAGGTCCCTCTCGTCTCCCGGTCTCTCGCCCCCTTCCGAGAATCTGATACTTTGAAGAACAAAAAAAATATGCTACATATCTATTTACTAGAACAAATAGGATGAATTAAGCTGCGTAAACGCGTTAGCCGTGTTGCCGTTTTAAATTAACCGCGAGCAATTCTTTGTCTTCGATCGGGGGCCACAAAAGCCAGTAATTCCGCACAGTCGAAATGCCACTCAGCTCGGCGTATATATAAAAATTCCAAAGTTGTACGGGACCGAGGCTCTCTTTCACTCTACGTGCTTTTTATAATGTCGCCACGGGCGTTTACGCGTGAGTATTTTTCTTTGAAGTGCCATGAGGCTCTCTCGCTCCTTCTAATTTTCGGCGTCTGCATTCTTGCCCAAGAACGAGAGAGAGAGAGAGAGAGAGAAAGACGAATAGAACGAGGGAGCAAGAGAGAGGGAATGTGTGTGTTCAAAACGGATGGGTGCAGCAGTCATTTAATTAGGGTTCGCGCGCTCGCGCGGCCTGGCGAGAAGCCCCCGATTTCTCGAACTCTAAGACTGTGTGTGTGTGTGTATGTGTGTGTGCGTCTATGTGTATATACCCTCATTTCGTGGTGGGATGAGTCATCGATGATATCTATCGCTCTTTTATTGGAATTTATGGATGAAATATACCCACATAATTTATGTAATGGTGTAATTCTAATATTTCATATATATAAAAGTTATTTTTCTTTTTATAGATTAGATAAGCCGTGAGTTCGGTTCATTCTCTATGTATGTACGCGCCTTTTACACTTGTTCTAATGCTTCGGGCGCATTATCGTTGCATTAAGAGGAAATTTGACGAAAACACATTCTGTCATTATACACGATAATGATTAATCAGCTGATAAGGACAAAAAGTCGACGATATAATGAGCAGAGGCTAAGAATACACTTACTTGGTGGAAACTCGCTGCTCATTAGCGCGAGCTATTATTCAGCGCCTCGTTATTCTTACGTGCATGACAGTCGCTGCAAAATTTCTGCGTCAATATTGGCCTTTACTATTATTATACGAATGTTAGATAATTATTTATCTCAAATATTATAACGAAAATCGCATTATTTGCACAATTTTTAGCTCGCATCAATCAAATCTAACCGAGACACTATGTTTTCCATGATTGCAGACTGCGATTCATCGGGATGCGAGGCTGACATGGCGGAGGGCTCGGCAGAGGAGGAACAGAGCAGTACAGCTGCGCCCGCTTCACCACCAGCAGATCTTCGGATCCTGAGTACTCACGAGCTCTCCACGAGCTACCAGCAGCAACAACATCAACAGCAACAACAGCAGCTGCAGCAACATCAGCAGCAACAACAACAACAGCAGCAGCAGCAACAACAGCAGCAGCAGCAGCAGTCGCGACCGCTGCAGCCGACTTTGCTCCAGCAACGGCAGCACCCGAGCATGTTGGCGACTGCGGTCCCACCCAGGCACAGTATGTTGCCCCATCCGATGAAAACCGAGATAAGGTCCGAGGCCGAGATGGACAACTCCTGCGACGTTCCTCTAAATCTGAAAAGCGAGGTGAGTAGACGTGTTGATTATTCTGTCATTTATTGCGCATCGTCATCATTTCGCATCGTAGCGTAGAAAATATTACGTTACCGGCGGCCTCAACTGAACACATTCAGCGCGGGCGGACGATGGTATATTAATAATTAGCCGTTAACGGTTCTATATTTAGCAGCGTTTCAAAGCAGCTGGCACTCAATTTTCGCGTCACTCACCTTTTGTGACTTAACCCGAATTATACGCAAGCGCCCGTGATCGCTATTTGTAAAACGATGGCGTATGTGTGTGTGTGTATGTGTGTAAGTGTGAATATATAAATCAGCTGTAAATCAAATTATTTTAATGATTTTGCCGGCGCGCGAGAATAAACCCGCACTCACGCGATTTCATTCGGTTCGTGTTTCATCGCGCGCTGTTCCGATTCTATATAGACGTGTAAAAACGCTTAAAATTACCTTACGTACTGATTTCTCTCGCTTGGTATTCAAAAATTGGATCCTACGATGAGACGCACATGTTGTTTTTTTTTTTATACGAAGAAAGCGGCGTATAAAAAAAAGGTAATTGAAATTCGTCGATATAGAAGCGACATTAGATCCCACCTCTGGTGAATATACATTTGGAATTAGTGAAGAGAGTAAATTCTAAATTCCATAGACCACCAAGCAGTTCTATATACATATATAGAATCTCTTCTCTGAACGTACGCGTGAGGGTTTCGTCGTATCGGCTACATCTACTGCTACTTAATATGTCGTGTACGGCTAAATTGAGTGTGATCAAACTAAATTGTTTACACGCATATTTATTGACGTCACGGAACAGTGCTTCGTATAAGCGTCGAACTAAAAAAAAAGAAAGAAAAAGAATCAAATTAATTTCGAGCATAGGCGCCCGCGCCGTTCCTTTTCTCTTTAATTTAAATTCAGCTCTGTTCTGTGTCTTCCCTCATCTCACATATATGTACAATGACATCATACGCATTATAAGCGTAGTGTGCCTCATGTGTATTTGAATATAATCAGCGGGTATATAGCTTCATAAATTACAAATGATTGGACAAAATTCATCGGGAAATCAGAATGGCGGTGGCTGGCATAAAGCGTAGAGAGAGAGAGAGAAAGAGCAGCAGCCGCAGTAACCACTCTCTTATCGTACTCCTTGTCATATGGCACTGCTGCTGCTGCTGAGTCCGGTTTTGTATGCCGGCGACAATCAATTGTCTGCTTAAATAGTCGGCGCGCCACGCGGTATATAGTATCGCAACCTAAATCGACCGATGGTCTCCCTGACCTGTATACGATTAGCTTACAAAACAAAAGCCAGTGAACGAACGAACGAACGAGCAGAGCGCACAGCGAGTTTTACAGAGAGAAAGAGAGATGATGATCAGTATATGAGCCGATGTTGGGGTCGACGACCGATACATTTAGGTTTTAGATAGATCTCTCTCTCTCTCTTTCTCATTCTCTCGCGCACGCGCTCGCGCGTTTGCTATATAGTTGCGCAATGACTGCCGCTGGCTTTTTGTTATGCTGCGACGCTTGATTAACGCCTCTCATTATAATAGCTTGTTAGTCCTTTTTTATACATATATAATATCATCGAGAGAAGTGCGAGGCTATATGCGTTAGTGGTGTGCTGTCCAAAACGTTCGTCTCTCTCTCTCTCTCTCTCTCTTTCTCCTCCGTTAATAAATTTTTAAGTAGAACACAATTAATCATGATCGTATCGATACGGGCACGTTTTTTTACGCGCTCGCTCGCCCGCGCGCGCAGCCGTCGGATTATTAGTTATACGAGCGGCGATCGCACGCTGCGCGCGCGCGTGTATGTGTCTTTCTGAGTATGCCTATATGTATATTAATATATATATCGATTTGTAGCTCTCGGCGTTGCTCACGCGCGTGCATCCATGTAAAGTAAATAGTATCGATGTTATGGCGGAGTATAGTTAATAGGCTACAATGCAATCGCCGTATAATAATTATTTTAATCGCTATAATAAGACTATGGTACGTGTGCTCTCAAAACTCGATAGCTAGTAGAACGGCAGCAGTGGCAGTAGCAGCAGCAGCCGAGCGCGCGGCTGCTAGAATTACCGAGAGAACGTCATTTGCTGACGCATATATACTAATTATCGTCGCCTAATGATCTATTTTCGGCCTTGATGGAACACACGCGTGGCAAACGAAAATACGTATGATTTACGCGCGCGCGGGCACTACTATAACTTGTGATTACACACGTTAATTCTATTTATTTTTTAACCAAAATAATATGTGCCGTAAATTAATTAACATCGTCCGCTTGCACGTTTATATATATATATATATATATAGATGTCTATGCGTCGAAAATAAGCTTTGGTATTATGTTTTAATGTGTAATCGTGTATAGATGTATATTGTTGCGCCGATGCGAAACTTATTCTTTTCTATCTCGTTGTTCGATCGGAGTAGAGCTTCAATTAAAAAACAATCTAATGCTCGGCTGGTTTTGTATAAAATACTTGGTTAATCATATATGTATATACGCTGCTCGTTCTAGCTGTTTTAGAATTAATCAGTTTTTTTTCATATATATATACACGTTCGGCGGATAAGCATTTCTGGTATTTGCGCAATATATAATGACTAATCGTTATGTGGTTAAACTTTAATTACAGTAAATCTGTTTTCAATTTCTTTTTCTACAATAATTAAATGGTCTGTTAGTTCTTCTAGTATGATAATAACAGATGTCTATTCTCTATTCGGTTAGAAGTCATGTGGATCATTAAAAAAGAATAATTTTTCATATTTTGACGCTGTGTGCTACTGTCAACAACCTTCATTCGGTAATAAAATGAACGCCATTAAATATTTAATTGATCATTCTCGTATTTTTTCTTCACTATCTTACATCATTATTCATATAAAAATTCGAACGTTTGTACATTATACATTTTCCAAACCTTATAAAACAATATAAAAATTATTAAAATTATACAAAGTCGTCTCAAACTTTTACGACAGTTTACTTTGTCGCCGGTAATATGCAAAAGAGTAATATTTTCCCGCTCTCGCTACAACATCCATCCATCGACAGAAACGTAGTTCACCATGCCTTTTCGAGCTGTGCGTATACTTGGCGGAAGAATCAGTGAGAGACCTTGAGCAAAAGTAGAAAAAAATTCGGACCGTGATGTAAATCTTTAACAAAGACTTCGCGAAAGACTCTCTTCCTCTCTCTCGTTGAAGCCATCAAACCGTTGGCGTGCCCTCGCCGTAAAGACGATTTGTACAAGGCGAAGTATCTCCTGTTTGCACGTGGATTATAAACCCTGCAACGACTCTCCTGCGGCAAAGAGCGACGCGCGCGTGGTGCGTTGCTTGCACATCGGACTAGGGAATGAGAGGCGAGAGCGCGTACCGACGATACGACCGACAGATGATTGCGTTTTGCAAAGAAGAAGATGAAGAAGAAGAAGACGAAGGAGTGTACGAGGGAGTGAGAGAGAGGAAGAAATGGAGCGAGAGAGGAACGAGAGAAAAATGTTGAGGGACGAACGACCTGTACGCGAGCACTCGGAATTGTGGAAAGACAAAGGGTTCCAAGTTTGATGGTTTTATTTACACACTCATGATGTCGGGTAGATTTTCTACTGTGGTTTATTACGTTGTCAGTCATCAGGAACCACAAGCGAAACAAAGTATTGTTCAAAGAGGTTAGAGAGAGAATTTTCGGCTTATTCGAAGATACAAAGTAATTTTTTCTTTTTCTTTTTCAACGAAAAGTAATGTTGAATATTCTATGAGGATTTTTTCAAAAGAAAGGTAAACAATAATATAATTTTTGAGAGAGAGATGACTTATGTCGATAAGAGGCCGAGATAAACCGCTTCGCGAGCGACAAGAGAACTGCGACGTTATCTCTTTCCACTTCACCCGCGCGCGCCTGTATATGCACTCACGAGTACTCGCACACATACACACGTAGCGTGTATATACCGTGAAATCTCAGGAATCGAGCGATTATCGCGATAACTGCGCGCGGAAGAACGATGCCCGCGGGCTCGCCTCCAAGATATGCGCTGCTTTGTTTTACTCGCTCTCTCTCTCTCTCTCTCTCTCTCTCTCTATAGCTACGGCATTCCCATACCTGCTTCTATACGCCGATTGCTTCTGACCGATTTATACCGCGAGCTATATAAACTATCTGCTTCTCTCTCGCTCTATCCCTTGCTCGTTCACGTGCTTTATTTTTAATCGGACTCGCGCGCAGAGACAAGCGGAATCGCGTTACATTAAAACTCTACCAGAGAGAGAGAGAGAGAGAGATATGATTAACGTTTATAATACGCGCTCGATTCGTTTTGTTTTGACAGCGCGCTGAATTTCTTCTCTCGCTTTAATGGCACATAATTAAGATAAAAATGTGGATTAATGAGATTCTAATTCCGGCGTTATCGCGTATTCTCCCTCTCTCTCTCTCTCTCTCTCTCACGAGTTATTTATTCTCCAGGCGGTCTTTAATTGCATTATTATCTTCGGATTGCGTTTTTTTTTCTTTGAATAAAAAACGTTCTCCAAGTGTGCACACGCAACGGACAAAGAATTTCGTGAACGTTCTCCATGGAGATTAAGAAGGCACAAGTCGAGTAGCTTTATAAATAGATTTTCAAAAAGTAAAAAATATTACATTTTTCTTCAACTGAAAAGTATCTGCTCTGCTCCTTTTACGCTGGATATAGTATGCTCATGAATAAATTAAGATTAACCAGAGCAGCGAGAGGAAAAACAAAGGGTCGAAGAATGTGAAAATTGCATCGTCGGTGTATGTATGTATGTATGTATATAAGAAACCGAGTTCGCTGCAGGTCGTTTGGTCCTGCGTTTACGCGCGCGGGGGAGACGCAGAGAATACACAGAGAGAGAGAGAGAGAGAGAGAGAACGCACACGCGCGCGTACATAGCAGCCTCAAACTTATGCGTCACGACTTGAAAACGGCAGGCTCATCCGTTCCGGTCGTTGTTCCGTGTCCATCCATTACACTATTATCCTCTCGGCAAACACGGTATCCATCACCGCTACGAGAGAGAGAGAACGCGCGCGCTCGGACTTAATGCCGCCCCCCCCCTCCTCTCGTTCTCTCGTGGTGGCTTGCACGCGGCGCGTAATTTACGCCTCCGAAGAAAAGGATGTTTAATATTCGCGAACACACACTTTTCGCGTATATATACGCGTGTAAGCTCCGTGTGTTCGGGGACAGATGAAGGCAATACATCCGCTTGCGCGTGGTTCTAGACAAGCGGGACGAGGAAAGAGAGAGAGAGAGAGAGAGCATATAAGCGCAGGGGCGCAGTCGTGGCCAGTGTAATATTTTTAGTCGACTTTCAGGAGGGAAATTAATACGTAGATTATCCATCGTTTTGCGCGGAGCACGAAAGAAACTTTTTCCACGTGCGCTGCTTCATGCTTGACTATAGCTGGTGTATGCATGTGTTGTACAGAGAGTCTGATGTGCGTAGCAGCCGCGACGAGACGGAGGGAGGGGAAAAAAAAGAAGGAAGGGAACTCGTACGCGAGTTGCTGCGGAAATTTATACTTAGACATTTTTGCCCCGGTAGTGGTGGTAGAGGAAGAGTGGGAGTTAGGTTCTCGACTCTGTGCTGCTACTACTGCTATACTTTATTACGTACTTTTTCGTGGCTTTTCTACAGCTGCCGAGATATTTACTTATGGTTCCGTACTTTTTTACGCCTGTTGAGCTCGAGTTAGCGAACACTGACGTATTTTACGATTAGCTCCGCGATTCCTGAAATTATTCGTTTACAATTCAGAAGCGAAAAGTTATACGGCTTTTCGAACCTATATATGATAATGGTCTAATTATACAATTACAGCGATTATACCTGTAATCGTAAAAAAAAGAAGAAAAAGAAAATCACATTGCGTCCTCGGATATACAAGAAATAACTTCACCGTCAATCTCGGAAAAATAAACATCGGCTCGCTTAAAGAAAATCGCTTGTATAGCTCGCGCGTATATAGCGTTTTACACACTTGCGCGCACGCGAGAGGAATCGAAAGAAAGCCGAACACGAGCGAAAAGCACCGCGAACGAATTTTACAGAAATATCGGGAGAGTGAGAGAGAGAGAGCGCGAGAGAGGGAGGGAGAACACGAGGGGATCGATGCGCGCGGGCGCGCTCGTTCACCGAGCGACGGTTAGAATTGGAAGGCAGCCCGAAGGCGCATTCCTACTTGATGGGCCGGCGTCCCAGGCGTAAGTGCATCTGTCAAGAAGTGATTGAAGGCAAACGATCGAGGCGTGCGAGCAAGCGAACAGGCAGGCACAAACCGAATATATATATATATATATATATATACACGCGCTTACTCGCTTGCTGGAATCTCATTACCTCGGTGGCTCATTTCAGCCTCTGAATTGCGCCTCGATCAGATTTCACAATTGTGATTATTATTGCCGCCGTCGCCGTTGCCGCTGTATAGCCGCCACTGTGGCGCTCGAACGAGAGAGAGAGAGAAGGGTAGAGAGAGAGAGAGAGCTTGTACTCGCCCGGTTGCTGCGCTGACGAATGAGCGGCGAGGCGCTTTTAAATTCGCCCGCGTGCTCGAACGCGCGCGACTCGATCGCGCCGGTGTATATAAAAGGGATCGGGTTACGGTTGACGCTGCCGCCACCGCCTGATTGCACTGCATAATGCTTTTGTTTACAGCCGTCTTAGCGAACGGCGATCGGCCAATAATTAGGCGGCATGCTTCGAGCGCTCTTTTTCAAGCCTGTGTGTGTGCAAGCATCATGCATGTGTGTGTGTGTATTAGTATATGAGTGTGCAGCATGTATTACGAAATCGATAATTGTTATGGTTATATGCAGATGACGCAAGAGTTGCGATTAGAGGCTATATAGTGTTGAGAATTGTACATTTCAATTTCATTTGAAATCTATATAGATATTATCTTAATTATCAATTTTAAGCACATGTTCAATTATAGTTATTTCCATTTGCTCGCTCACGGAGGCGTTAAGCGGTGAGTTTCTCGATAAACCGAATAGAGAGAGAGAGAGAGTGTACAAAGCATAATACCGTACGTGTTATAAATCCGAATAAGATCGTCTGAATTAACCTTCGATATTATTCCTTCTCATTCGTCGTAATCCATTCTTCCATTTGATTTCTTGAGGTGAATATCTGATCAACGTATATATAACCCACACTCGAACCTCACACGTAGGGCGACTCACGAGCTCGCGCAGTGTTCTATCAGCCGAGCTTACCAATGAATTCATTCCGGCCGACGCTCAATGAATTCTCTTTCTCGCGACGATAGTCTCTCTCTCTCTCTCTCTCTCTCTCTTGCCTCTTTCTCCCTCTCGTCCCGCGGCCAATCTCGTCTTTTTGTATACGCGATTAAACACGCAGAAGTATTATTTCAATCCGACCCTTCTGTCTCTCTCTCTCTCTCTCTCTCTTTCTCCTTCCTTCGTTTTTTTTCACCTGTACGGCCACTCGGTGCAGCATTTCGTGTACACAATCCCGCGGTTCAGACATCAATGGATCGGGTATTTTTCCATTAGATCGGACCTTGATTAAATTGAAAATCTGTCAATTTGGGAAAAAGCATCCGACAGTTTATATTGACGTTGGACATTATATGCGCCAGCCGCATAGAGAGAGAGAGAGAGAGAGAGAGCGAGAAAGGGAAGGGAGACGACGTGAGGGGGAAAAGAGCGAGAATCCGAACTTGCTACCTGACAACTCATCTAGATAACCCCGCGTGCGCGAGCGTCCACTAACGCACATCTACTGACTATAGCAGCGCGCGTGTGACGCTTTTACCCTCCTACGCGCGTCGCAACGTTTACTCTCGCTCGTATTCTCTCTCTCTCTCTCTCTTTTTACCACCCTTTTTTCCGTTCGACCTTCCAACTACTCCTGTTTCCCCTTTTGCCACCGTTGCTGTTGCCGCCACGACGACGACGACGACGACGACGACCCCCTACGCCTCTTATTTTCTTTTTACCTCTCACAATTAATCACGTAGCTGCCGATGTGGACGGCGATCTTTTTTTTTCCCGTGGCGGGGTTGTCGCCAACGCCGCTGCCGCCGTCGCCCTTTCGACATCGAAATTTAACGCTAATAGAAACAACGATTTATTGCCCGCGCGACTCCTTGAAGGAATGCTCCAACAGGCTCTAATTAATTCTTTTACGTCTCCCATAAAAGATCGTTTCGCTGCCTTTCTCTCGCTCTCGCGCACGGGCGCCGTCGTTACATGCTACGTACCAATCAAGAAACTACCGCGACGAGGCGCCAGTTACTACGTTATATGTATACATACATACACACATATACTTCGCATTCATTCACAGTTCAATATATATGTATATATATAAGAATTTAATAACAATCAATTCTCCGCGCGGATAAGAAACGTTCGTGGCAAAGTTTGTATACCTTGGCTATGCATTCAGACATGGGGCTCTTTATATAATACGGAATGACTTCAATCAAACTAAAGTTACGCGGTTCGAGCAATGAGGTCCAACTCTCGTTCGTGTGCCGTGACATAGCAGCGGCGGTAACGTCGGCGGCTCAATTTCGCCGTTAACATGAATAATTTTCTTGTTTACGCCATCAAGAGCAGATCCGGGATTAAGTTTGACCGTGACACGGTGTTGCATTACCGGCAGCGACGTATATATATACATGTTCACGTAGTCGTCTCGCACACAAGGCTCTCTCTCTCTCTGGTCGTCTCGCTAGTCCCCTGGATATGTCCTTTTAAAGTGGCAAACTTCCCCGAAATACGTATCCGCACTGTCCGGCGTTGGCCGAGCGCGTGGATAGCGAAAGACCGAGAGAGAGCGCTTCTCTCACTCTGCTTGTTCGCCGAGCTTGAAGGATAGCGCGGCCGAGAGAAGGCGAAAGAGCAGAAAGGGGAAGAGAAGGAGGTAGCGCGGTAGGGAAGAGAAAGAGAGAGAGAGAGCGAGAGAAACTCCCTGGTGGTGCCAAATAACAATGTTGAATCTCATAAACAAGGAGACAAGACAAATACCCGCTGGTCGCGTGCGTCGTCCTCCGCACAGTGGACAGAGTCCGTTCCGCGCGTACCCTCCTCTCTCCCTCTCACTCTCTCTCTCTTTGCTATGCTGCCCAGTATACTACTAACAGCAGCAGCAGTAGTAGTAGTAGTAGTAGTGATAGTAGTAGTAGTAGCCGGCGTTCGCCGCTTCTTCCAGCAGTAGCCGCCGCCGCCGCCGCTGCCGCTGCCACCCCCTCGCGGGGATGAGAGACTCTGCTGGTAATTTCACGGTGTCTTGCATCTCTGAGCCGTCCCTTTCCTCTCCCCCCCCCTCGCGTCGTTCCTGCCACCGCTGCTCTTTCCCGCCCTGCGCTCGCTACCACCACACACATACATACACATACAACGTACCGTATATAGTCCGATCTCTCGGCTGCATGCATATACCGGCCAGATACGTGTACGCGCGCTCTCGTGTGCTGAGCCGGGATTCCCATTATGGGGGAGGTAGATGTGGAGGTGGTGGAGGTGGAGGAGGAGGCTGATCGTTAAGATTCAGCCCTCTAATAATTGCCTCATTAACCTGCGAGAGCGGCAGAGCAGAGCGCGCATGGGCTACCGTGTGCTCGAATTATTCGGGAATCGATCGATCGGCCGATTTCTGCTACACTTGCAGCCTGAACGTCATGTGTCTTTGGTGTATAATTACTTTCCGTATATATAGAGCGATCAGTGATTTGCATTTATAGACGCTGGAGGATAAAAAGAAAAAGAGGATGCAGGCTATATCTAACGTGCCGATTTCTTAGATATGGGCGCAGCCTGGAAATAAGATCCTTCCATTTATCTATATTAATAAACACTTTCTAATTGACCTAACCGTAAATTTATGAAATATGATGGCGCGGAGAGCCAGCCAGCTAGCTAGCCAACCAACCAACCAACCAGCTAGCTATGGACACTCGATGACAAATCGCATTGAGTAATGCAGATAACTCGATTACCTTAATTTATAAGCCCGCCGCAGGAAACCGGGCGCACGCGGACACGGACGCGTCTCAGAGCTCGCTGCTCGCGCCGGTTTTTCTTTTGCAAAATATCGAACTCCGCGTTCGCCGCTCTCGAGCTATAAATCAAATTATACGCGGAGAGAGAGAGATAGAGATTAGATTTCCGTCGGTCTACGTTCGAGAATTCGAGAGAGAGAGAGAGGACGCCAATCCGCGCGTATCTGGGGTAAGGGGTACTGCGGCTTTCGAGGATTTGAGCCTTTCTCCATCTCTCTCTCTCTCTCTCTTCGCCGCGCAGCTCTGTCCAGCCCTCAGCCTCTATCCATCGTCTCCACCTTGCCTCCACCTCCTGCTCCTCCTCGCGCTCGGCCGCTTGCGCGCGCGCGCGCTTCTCGGATCCTCCACAGTGAAGCACTGCAAGGTCCAACATTAGTTAACGATTAATCAAGGCGCTTGTAGCTCAACATATATCATTAAACTAGTTAGCGAAGTAGGGTCGGCCAAGTGTGCTGACCACTGCTTCCTCGCCCGATCCCCAAACTCGCCCCCTCGGGCGAATCCCGCCTACCACCGTAGTAGCCTCGCCTTCCCCCCTTACCCACCCACCCCCACCCACCTCGTCCTTTCCGCGCTCGTCGGGCGACGTGCACTCTCACGTACACGGAGCTAAACTCTTGAAGGCCCCCGCAGCGGAGTTTACACTCGTCCTCGGACGACTACCGCGCGAGGAGCTGCCCGAGCTTTCTGCGAATTGCTCGTTAAGAGAGAGAGAGGCGAACTTTAAGGGTCGCGAGCGCTTGCTCTAGCCTCTGCTAGCTGCACTGCACTACTGCACACCTCGAGCGCGATTTTACTTGGAGAGTAAGAGAGAGCGACATTATTTCCCTCCCTGTGCATGTGTCCAGTGTTTGGCATTTACTTGTTCTTTTGCCAAATCAGAGTTCGGAACGAACTACTTGTGCTCACCTATCTCTCTCTCTCTCTCTCTCTCACTCGCTCTGTCTCTCTGGTAAGCACGAGCGAGGTCCGAAACTGGCGCGCTGAGATTGATGCCGCAATCGCGCGCTGCTGCGAGCAATTACTTGGCCGAGAGAGCGAGCAAGTGTGTGTGAGAGAGTGAGATTGAAGACGAATGTATTTCACACCTGGACGAGCGATCTAAACAATGGTTTCCTAGATCCTCCGCTGGCCAAGTTTACTTAATTGTCAATCTAAGAAACCGTATATTTTAAGATTCGTCCGATTATACCAAATCACGATGTTCTCAAGTATGAATAGCAAATTCAACATTACCCCTGACGAGCCTAACGAACCAGCCGGTTGATTCACACCACCAACGTCAGTACCGCCACTCAAATCATCCCTTCGCTCTTCAGATTTTCCCGAGCTTTCTTTTGCTCTTGCCTCCTCGTGAGATTGAGAATATAGATTTCGCAACCGAGACGCTTGCGTTTGCTACGTCGAACCCCCCGTCGTCATGTTCCTTCGCACCCTCGAATCCGGTGCCTTCTTTCCACCCTCTTCTTCTTCTACTACTACTACTACTACTACTACTACTACTACTACTACTACTACTTCTTCTTCTTCGCTTGACCATCACCTTCTCTACTCGGGCGCTCCTCCAATTTTAAGCATCACAGAGTTGCATAGTATCTGTGTATGTGTGTGCGTCTAGGCTAGCTTCGTACAGTGGGCGCGTCCCTTATAAATCCTACAGGACTCGCGGAGGCACTAATGTACGACTGTTTGCGGGTATAACTTGGCCCCGACACGAAGGGAGTGAGAGAGGAAGAGAGAGAGAGAGAGAGAGAGAGAGAGGATGGTAGTACTGCCCCTCCGGTACATGCTAAGCCGGGGCTAAAGGCTCGCCAGACCTGGCCATTCCTCACTGCCCTGGCTCGCTCGCTTGCTCGCTCCCGCGGACTTACACCTCCTTGCTAAATCCACGTGTGCGCTTGCTTTCTCTCTCTCTCTCACTCCCTTCGTCTGTCTGCGTATACATAGCTGCACAGTGCACGCGTGCCGTCGTCGTCGTCCGGTGCTTCTTATCCCCAGGGCAAATGTTGTTTGGAATTTATTGACGCGGAAATTTACGATCGAGGCATAAACACCAAGACGGAGACGCATCTAACTCTGTTGATTCCTGTCACCCACGAACTTTTGTCATACTTTTCTAAGAGAAGCAGAAGCGAACCCTAAATTTCCTTCGTTCAGCGGGTTTTACGTGGTAATCCAGAAATTGCAATTTCCCGAGTCTGCGCGTACGCAGTGTCCGGTCGGCCGCAGAAAGTCAGCTAGATCTTGGGGAGCGACTGGGACGATGAGAGGGTGAGAGAGAGAGTCGCAGGCAAGAGCGGTGTTAATATCGCGAGAGTTACTTGGGCCAAAGTTATTTGACCACCACGCCGGTGTGTTCATCCTACGAGATAGTATTAAATCCCCTGCCCCGTACCACCACTACCACCACCACCACTACCTCCTTCTCCTCCGGTGTGCTGCCGACAGTCTTGTAGTAGCAAAATCCAGGAGCCGGTAGCCTCTAGCTCGCGAACGAACGCGGCGTGGGCACACCAGTGTCCAGCGGTGTCGCCGGCAAACGTTTGCTCGACAAACAAACCCAACTAGCTATCTTGGCCGTCCGTTATAGCTCGCGCGCGGATGACCCGGCCAGAGCTCCTCCTCCTACCTCTACTCTCTCTGCTCGCGTCGACAAAGTCGATTCGGAACACGGCGCGTCTGTGTTTTACTCGTGTGGATAAATGAGCGAAGACACGAGTTGATGTTTGAAGAGTCGGGGGACGGGGGGGGGTGACTTCTTTCATGATGATGGCTCATCCTTCATGTGGAGGAAAAGAAGCGGGCGTATAGGATCGAAGCCGTGAAAATAACGCGGGGTTACATTGGCTAAACTTGGCTAGAGCCTTAATTAAGAGCGATCGCTCAAAGTCTGGCTTCCGTGTGGTCCTCGAATGCGTATAAGACGCGAAGAAAATTTAGGAAAAGTCGTTATACCGCCGGTTGATTGAACCGCCCTTAGAACACGAAGTAGCTATATTTATAGCTGATTAGTTACAACGTCTACAATTTTGCACTGAGTTACTTGAGATGCTACCGCTGCTGCTGGGGAATTGGGATTATTTTGCCAAGCAAAGTATTCACAGCCAACGGCTAAACCGTAGGACAAGTGGAAAGATCAAGGGAGAAAGAGGACGAGATGTTGGTGGGAGGCGGTCGGTCAGGCGCTAGAGGGGGTGGGGTAGAGGGCTAGTTGAAATTTACATAGAGCTCGGGCTTATAGGAGCGTATTTGAGGAGCAGGCAAGTTTCTCTCCCAAAGGGCAGTAGCAGAAGCAGCAGAAGCAGCAGCGGGAGTAGTAGCTTCTAGTAGCGAAGGCGGCAACGCTTTCCGGGTCTGAGAGTTGCTGCTGCTGCTGCTGACCGTCGCGCATTGACCAAGAATAAGATAATCCTTCGTCACATACGTACGAGGATCGCCGCTGTGGTATAGCAGCACTCTATGCCATACGTGTATATCTATCTCCACTGCTTCGCTCTCTTCGCTTTGCTTCCCCTCTGTAGCTGGGCTGTATTAATGTTTGCCTTTATATCTGTAAACAGTCGCCAGCGTTACTGCTGCTGCCGCGGCAGCGGTATCTCCGCGCCAGGTACTGACTAACCATCCGCGAGGCCCGGGTGCGCGCTAGATTATTAACTGACCACTGGGATTAGAAACTTCCTTCGAGGTTCCTCCTCTCCCTCTCTCTCGTCGTTCTTGTCGTTCTGGGGCTATATCTGAACCTGCCTCCCTCCTCCTCCTTCTCCTCCTCCTCCGAAGTATATTATTGAAACAGGACTGTGCGAAGGGAGAGTTTGAATCTCTCGCTCTGATTTACCGAGGCACATCCTCTGAAGGGGCTGCTGATTTACTTCGTTACCCAAATTCCGCGCACTCTCTCTCTCTCTCTCTCTCGCTCCGTCTCTCGTTGTCGGTGAATTTTAATTAAATCCTCTGTTTATTTTTAAATTGAGATTTCGCAACTGCGGAGGACGATGACGATCGTTGTCAGCTGGCTTTGTTACGACTTTGCATCGTTTTGAAATTCAGGGATTCCACGACACCTAGAAATATTACTTCAACTTCAGAAACGCTAATCAACATCCGAAATTTTGTAAAACACTTCAGCTAGTCCTCCAAATATCTAATTTCACAAACACCCATGCCTTTTAATAAATATTGCCTACAGATCAAGCTACCATATGATATTTTGAAACCCTTACAACCATATTTTTCAACAACTCTAATCACCTCTAATAAATAACCTGTTCCTCATCCCCCCCACAGTCGCTTAAATCAGTCACGAGAAAGTGAAATCAGCCAACACCACACACATACAGACACGTCCTCGGATTTCGGGTACCGCATGCCTGTACGCCGCTTCTTTGTCGGCCGTCGGCGTGTGCGATGCGTCGGTGGTATATAGTACCACGGCGATGACACACTGGCATTAGCACACACACACACACATACACATACACCGGATGAGTGACGGAGTGTGTGGCGCGCGTTGCTTCTCTCTCTCTCTCTCTCTCTCTCTCTCTCTCTCTCTCTCTCCCTCTCTCTATCGCGCGTGCAACGAAAACACAGGCGAGCGAATGAGCGGAGTAGCCTGTATGCGAACAGCGGCACGCTCACACATACACATACACGGTTAACTGACGCGGCATATTTACATTGCGCACCGGCGCAATTAAGCCTCGTGTCCGGGCGCCGCGCGCAACGACGGCGAGGCAGCACGAAATTCCGTGCGGGCTAACGCCTTCGTACTTGCTTTCACGCCCCGCGCGCGGCACCGGCAAAGCGGCACGCGTTTGCTCTCGCCAACGCTATGCTGATGCTTCTCTTGCTGAACCCTTTCTCCGTCTCTCTCTCTCTCTCTCTCTCTCTCTCTCTCTCTCTCTCTCTCTCTCTCCTGCTTTGTACGCGAGAGAGGTCACTTTCTCCTTTTTCATTGGTCCGCGGGGGTCTTGTCTTCGGGTGATCGATTTCTTGTCACGGTGATACACTTGGCGTTAGAATTTTATCAAGCTGTCCATCGGTATTCGGTCGCATTCCTTATTCAGCCAGTTTATATTGTTGACTTTTGTTAAACTTGCGCATAGTTATAAGAACGATGATGTACCGTACATTTTATACGCACTTATCTACAATTATATTCTTGAACTTTATATAAGAAACTATTTTAATCGGAAGCTACATCCCTTTATTACAGCAAACTTTTTATTAACTCCGCAAGTATCTCAATCACGGCAGGCGTAAAATATTATTGCGGCCCAGGTGTATACTACCCAAGTGTGCACAGTTGCAATTTTCCAAAACCGATTTTCTTACGGTACAGATTTACAACGCTATCAACTCGACTTCACCTTCGCACAAAGGCTGTATATACACATGTATATATAGACACAGCGGGTGTATACGAACAAAGGATTCTAAAATTCCAAAGTGCGTAACGCATCTCAACCCAACTCGTCGTTATCATCATCATCATCATCATCCTATGCGAAATGAGAAAAAGCCTGAACAACAGCAATGTCTGGGCAATTTTGAAAAACTTCTAAATCGCGCGCGCTGTGAGAATACACACACAAGGAATCAAAACATCTCGACGGCGCGAATCGCGCGAGTAATTCCGCGCGTTTCTCGCCGTAGGAATTCCAGGAGGGAAATTTGACGATGGGAGCTTGAGCGCGAGCCAGTTCGCGCGTTCCCCAGGTCGTTATCGCGCGAGAGTATAGTAGCAGTAGCTGCAGCACTTCTGTGGCGATCCAGGAAATCCCGATCGCGTCAGGCTCTCACATACAGACTCAGTCGAGGAGAACAACGGATTCTTTACATTAGGATGTGGCCGCTTGTGGATGTTGACGCGCGCGAGTGAGCGAACGTTTGTGTATCGGTTTGGGCTACTATCGAAAATCAATATAGATACGAAAATCAAGAGAGACGGGATAACGAGTATGAGACCCCATGAATTTTTTATGAGGTTATATAACGGATCGACTGTGCGCCGTGCGACACTTTATTCGAGATTCTTCTTTTTCTGTGCAGAACTGCCGGGACTTTTTGACTTGTATGAATTTCTCGTTAGGTTATTCTTCATTCATGCATGGAGAGACGCTACAGTTAGCTGTAAAGGTGAATGAAAAGTTTTTTTACCACACACCAGTTGTGTATTTAAAATTCGATAAATTCGTCAACGATGAAAAGTTTCTCTCCTCTTGCGGGCAATACCAAGAAGATGGCGCGTGTCAATCATCGCTGGGGACAGGGTTGAATCGAGGATGTTAAATATTCTTGCAGTCATGGTATACACTGAGATGTGATTAACCAAAGTGTTGGAATATTTTTAAGTATACTTTTTCGAGAAACGACTTTTTGATTGACGCGAATGATGTCATTTAATTATACAAGTTCCGCTCAATATTTTACAACATTTCTTGATAATTTTAAAAACGTCTACTGAATGTCCGACAGAATTGTAAATTTGAAGAGTCTTTTACAAAAAGTATCGAAAACTTAATTGAATCAGAAGGGCAAATTTTAAAATATTTTTAAATGAAATTGATATTTTCTGATTCAATATATTACACATCCTGCACAGTAGATCGATCAATTTTCCACTAAATTCTCCCACCAACCACATTATAGAACCATCCCGATTAGGTCTTAATCATTACTCCACGGAGGGAGAGAAAGAAAAAACACATCGACCGCGCTTCATCATAAATTCCCTATAACAACAACATTAATTTTTTCTCGCGCGTCATCAGCCGTGCCTTCGTGTATATACAACCACGAGCAATTCCGCGGGTAAACAATCGCAGCCCGTAAAACTAAATAATTCAGCGACACCACACCATTCTTCATTCCGCAAAAAAGACGCCACGCGGCGCGTGCTCGTTGTTTTATCGTTACGCGGGCGCAATAATTGCCGTAATCGCGTGCGTGCCGTCACGAAATAATAATTATCCTCCTCTTATAGACGCGCATGAATATACATACTCACGCTCGCATGCTTGTTGTGTGCATATATATATATGCATACACGAATAGCACCAGTTACACATTATATATACAGCTCCGTTCTTCGGCGTCGATTCGCAAAACAATGGGGGCTGAACAGTCGTCGACACTCGAGATACCCGACTATACGCGCGTGCGAGCTCGCTAGATTCACCATCTTTATCTTTTCTCTCTCTCTCTCTCTCTCTCTCATACTCACCGAAGCCCAGTCTCTATCTCTCGACGCGGGCGCGCGCGCTTCTATCTTTTATTAGCATCCCGTAGAAGCTATTTCGCGGCCCTTTCTCTATCGCCTAACCTATCCCCGGTACAGTTTCTCTCTCTCTCCCTTCGAGTTCGCATTTCGTATACACATACACACACACATATATATATATATATATACAGCAGCAGCATCTCTCTTTTCGCGCGTCGCGTTCGCGAACACTGAGGGTATACGTATAGTAGAGCATGAGCGGCAGTGGGAGAGTGAGAGGAAGAGAGGAGCCTAGCAGAAGTGCGTATTTACGAGCGTTCCCGTCCATAAAGCAACCTCGCGCCTGATTTTGATACATTCTCCATGCCGGGCACTATCTCACGCGCGAATACGACCTACGTAGCCATATACACTCGGGATTTATGGAGATGCTGCTGCGCGCTCGGGCGCCCGAGAGAGCGTAGAAGAGGGAGAGAGAGAGAGAGAGAGAGAGAGTGTACTTGCCAGTCTCGTTTCATCCTGGAATTCTGCCCACCCACACTTTTTTCTACCCGCGAAGAGAAAGAGAGATGCTGCTGCTGTTGTTGCTGCCGCACACGCACGTATATATAACCATGGCGAAGTCGATCGCTCTCTTTATTTGCACGAGCTTAATTCCCGCGCACCTGGCTAATCTGCAAGAATGCATCCCGGAGGTAGTGCGGAGTCGCGCTGCGAGTGAGGCGCGAGAGGGAAACACGGACGACTGTAAATCTCACTCGCGAGTGTGAGAGTGAGAAAGAGAGGAGAGTACTGGACTATGTAATGGCCAACCGGAGCAGAATGCTTTCTCACGTCTCTCTCTCTCTCTCTCTCTCTCTCTTATACTCGCGCTCTTCGCGTGGACCTGATCTGTTGTTCCACGCTGCTTATTGTATATATGTCTTTGACTTGAGAATCCGCGAATGCTTGCCCTGGATTTCCAAGCGCAGCGTTTTTCTTTGCCGCGCGGTAGCTACATCAAGTTTATGTGTGTTAGAAGCGGAACTGATATCTTTGCTTAAATTTTTCTCTATCTCTCGCGTTTCGCTTTAAAACAATATAATTCGAAAGAAACGTTATACAATCTTAAACTTGACTTCAGAAATATATAACAGTTCGACGTATCCCCAGAGGATATTTTCTTCTTTTTGTTTTTATTTCAAATTGGCAGGGAATTACTTATTCAACCGGAATGGCATCCATCTTCGATATGACGAATGCCCCAGCAACACAATACGCCAAATGTATCGAACGAAAATTAATTCTATACAATACCGTACCAACGGGGGGTCCGTATATACGTATTATATAGACTATCGTAGCCGATAAAGCCTCTCTCTTTCTCTCTCTCTCTCTCTCTGTCTCTCATGGACGCGTATCCGAAAATACCCACAGCACGGTAATGCAAATTCAAAGTCCGCATGTAAGAAGCCGAAGAAATTGCTCTCCCGCGTTCGACCGGTCGGAGAAAATATTGTGCCTTCGGGAAATTTGTTATTAAAATATACATTAGACGCGCTAGTGGTAGGAGGGGAGGAAAAAATATTCACGGCCGCGTTCGCGCGCGTCGCTCGGACTATACACGCGCTTACTTATGCGGGAATAAATGTATGGGAGAAGCGTTGGCGGCGGTTGTGAGAGAAGCCGAGAAAGGGGTTATGCAATCGCGGAGATTCTACGTATATACATGTGTGTGTGTGTATGTGTGTGCGTAACGCACGAGGCGGCTGCTGGACACAAGGGAAGAGCCTCGGCGCCCGCGCCGATTGCCGTATATATACAATGTGGCGGCTGCTGATGGTGAGCATATATCGTAATCACAATATTATGCTTAAATTGGAAGGGCTGGATTTCCCATTTCTATTTTAATGGCTTCTGGGATTTCGATGGTTATGTGTATATATATAGGTATATTGGCGTGTGTGAGGGATGGAAGAGGGTGGGAGAGAGAGAGAGAGAGAGAGAGAACGTCAAGTGTCGCTTTATGCAGCGTGTCCCCGCGTGTCGTCGCCCGGTGAAACTTCGCCGCGTTATCTTTGTCATGGTGATATGTATGTGAATATATATGTATATACGATACGTGTAATTCGATTGTTCGCGATGAGCGAAAAATAATGTAAAAGGTCGCGGTTTGTATGTATGTGTGTCTCTATCGTATTGGATGTTATTTTTTGTTTGCACGTTCGTGTATAATTATTTTAATTAATTATTAACGCAATTTGTTTTTTTTTCTGTTGCAGGTAAGTTCACATGGAGTCTGATTATTCGCAGAGCGTAATTCGGTAAAGTATTGAAATTATCGACTATTTTATTTATTCCGCATTTATGACGGCTGTCATCCGGCTTTGATCAGAAGTACTGAAAAAGTCGTTTTGCATTTAATAATGTATATTGCGAGTGACGTATTAACTCTTATCGGTAATGACAGAATTTTTTCACAAGCACAATACAAAACAGGACGAAAAAAAAAACAGAACGAACGGAATTAAAAACATTGTTTATCTTAACTTTAATAGCGAACGCAGACTAAATGAACTTATAATTAGTGGAAAAAAAACGAGGAATCATATATATATATATATATTTCAACGCGTGCCATTATTTAACATTGGTGTATATATATATATTATCAGTGTTCTCATAGTTACAATAATTATGCATAAATTAGAATAATTACGAAAGGCAAACAACTTGTCCTTATCTAAATGACGTGGTGGAATAGAATAAAAATACAAATGAATTTATTATTACTACTTGCTTAAGTAGCACTTGCCCGCAGGCTGTTTTACCTTCGGGAAAGTTTCCGCCCGCCCGCGCGCGCGCGCGCGCTTGCTAAGGTCAAAAGTTTACCCGCGCGCCGCGCGGCAAAGAGCGAAAGGGCTGACTGCGAGTGCGATTGGCGCGAAAATGACGCAAGAAAGTTCCTCGGCGCAGGTGTATATGTATATATATATATGTATACTTATCTGTGTGTGTGTATGTATATATACACAAGCGAATTAACACTGGTGCAAAGAAGCAATGTGTGCGTGTGAAGAGAGGTAGAAAGAGAGCCACGACCGTGTATAAAGTTGCTAAAGTTGAAAACCGGAATTAATACTCGGAAGACGTTGACTGCTTTCCTTATTTAATTACAACGAACCCGCCGCTATATATTCGACGCGGAAGCTTCGAGATAGTTTTTTTTTCGATTCGACCGCGCGCGCGTGCCGAATTATTCTCCCACCAAAACTTGTCGACCGCGTGTGTATATACATATAAAGTTTTAGATAATCTAATCTAGTTTGTTTGCTACCGTGGCTTTCGCAATTCATGACTATATACTAATATCTTCGAGAATATAGTATAATGTCAAATGACGGATAAAATCTCGTTTTTTATGGAAGTCGTCGTCGGCGCGTGCGATTGCGGAAGTCGTAACCATGTAAATTTTGCAAAAAGTATTTTTACCGAACTCGTAAATATAATTTTAAAATCGCTCTTTTTATATTTATTACGCGCGGGTATTTTTCCCGGAGCTCTCTATTCCCACGCAGACAGAGAGTTGCAGTAGCAACGAACGAACGAACGGACGAACGCGTGTGGGGGGACACGACAACCGCGTGCAGAGAGGGTGAACGGGTGGTGGGTGGATTTCAGGGGGTGGGGAGGGGGTCGAAAAAAAGCATGCAAATTCGTTCAATTATGCATTTTATTATAACGAAAAAAAAGAGGAACGCATAATGTATTACGGAATGACAAATTGTATAAAGTTATTGCTCGCTTTTTTCCGCGATTTTAAATTACGCGATAAAACACAATGGCGACTAGGCGCGCGGGTATACCCGAACAAAAGTTCTTTATTTTTTTTTTTTCGGTGAAAAAAAATGTCCTTTCCCATTGCCGGAGGCCATAATTTGTTCGGGCGTCAGTACAGCGAAATGAAATGCGCGCGCGCTCGCTTGCGCAGCAGGGCATAATATATCCGGGGTATCCTTGATCATCGCGTACCTCATTACACTACTATTGACCTGAATCTTTTATTATCCTCGACGAGCAGCGCTAGTATAGCGAACTTACGTTCGTATATATACACCGTCGTACATGTATGTACATATTAACTGGTTGCGATAGTTATCGTTCGTCGCCCTTATTATCTCGTAGAAAACAATCATTATGCTCATTGAACGCGTGCGCGTTACTCGCTCTTTTTCTTTCTCTCTCTCCCGAGTCCTATACATACGAGTGTATATGTACGTGTATGTGTGTCTGTCTGTCTGTCGCTGGGCGCCGGCACACGCGCACGCAATTTTATAATATGTATGATTCCACCGACGCTCGTCGTTCGATGCCGATTAACGGCTTAGTCGCGCCACGATACGCAGCGCACAAAACGCGCGCGCATAATGAGGTCCGCGATAAACAATGCGAGATAAAAAAAAAGTATAATTAAAATAATGATCATTATACGTTGCTCATGGAGAGAGAGAGAGAGAGAGGGGAAATAATAATAATCGAACACAATGGGGCGTCGAGCACGCGTGAGCGACGATGAAAATCTCCGGTGAAATTAGTAGAGAACGGGGCGCGCGGAGTTTTTTTGAATGGATGATTTATTTGTTAGTAGAAGCAGAGTTGCTTATTTCACTCTGACAAATATCTGAATGAATTAACGAAAAGAAATTTTTTTTAATTGATAGATGTATAGAGAGAAATGTATTTACATATCTATATTAAAATCATCTAGAATTGTTATCTACTTTTCATCGACGATCGAAGAAAATAATTAGAAAGTCTATATCATTTGTATAATTATAACATTTAATCATTCTCCTGAAAATGAATATAATATGAAAATCGCATTTTATTACGATCCACTGTTATTAAAAATATTTATCATAATACAGAGAAACACAATAGTACAGTACAAAGCATAATAATATTTACAGCTACGATTATAATGTCTGCGTAGATTAATGAAAAACGCTTAATGGAGGAAAATTCGTCCGAGCACGAAACGCTCAAATACATGTACACATATGTGTATGCGTGTGTGTATGTATAGAGGCGACGGAGAGAACGAAAGAGGTGACTCCTCGGTTTAAAAACCTAGAAAAGAAGAAAAAAAAGAACGAGGCGCGAGTCGAGGTACGAGGGTTGCAGGTGGAAAAGAGAAGTGGACGAGCGGAATAATCGGCGGGAGAGGGGGACGACCTCCGTTGCGCTCTTCGGTTAGATGCCGTCGAGAGGAACGCGGAAAAAAGACAGAGAGGGAGAGAGAGAAAGACAGGGGTGCCAGCGTAAGAGAGAGAGAGAGGGAGAAATCGAGGCGAAAAAAGAGCAAAAAGAAAGAGAGGAGTGCGAGGTAAAATGGAGCGTCCGAGCGGCCGACTGACAGGAATTTACATCCTCTCGAGCGCAATCTGCGTGAGTGAATTGTGTCGTGTTACCGTCGTCCGGAGAATTAGATCCGGAAAATCCGTAATAATTACTCGAGCGACGGTTACCTCTCCCTTTCTCTCTCTCTCACTCTCTTTCTCTCTCCCTTTCTCTCGTTCGCGGCTTCGTGGGTGCCAGAATCCGAGCTTCTCTCCCTTTTCCCAGCCCTTTTCCGTACTTTACCTCCCTCCCCTTTCATCCTCTCTTCTATACACTCCCCTCGTCGTCGTCGTGGTATCTCTTTTCGTCGTTTTCACCTTGCTCAGAGAGAGAGAGAGAGAGTGAGCTCTACGCTCATTCACGCCACGAAATAAACAAGTAAATACACACACACCCATACACATATATACATACTCATGTACATAGAATGCGGTGACGGCAGATCAGATTTTACCCGCGCGCCTGCGCGCATTTTTCGCTCGCCCGGGCGCGTGTGGGTATACGTGGGCGACTAAAAACGAAATTATTGCATTCCTTTGCGGCTGGGCTTTCCCGCGCGCTCCATCCACGTTTTTCCTTTTTTTTTCAACTGGGGTGAGCACGCGCGTGCGCTCCTTCGTTCCTCTTTTTTTTTTCTTCTCCACCCGCGCGTTGCACACGCGAATATATATATATATATATACATATATACAAGCCGAGCTTTTTCATATGTTTTGCGGCTCATTGTTCGGCCGAAATTATACGCGAAATATGCGCCCGCTCGGTCCCTCTCTGCTTTCTTTTAGATTTATTGCCGCGATGAAAAATGCATTTATTATGAAACGAGCGGCAGCAGCCCATTGTTGTGACGAGCTATACTACCACTGCTGTATATATACATAGACATATACACATCGCATCGTCATCGTATATAAATGTAAATTATATAAAAATGGCCGCAATTCGCAAGCGACGGCACCTGCTTATAAATCGCGGATGGCGACGAGAGATATCTTTTAACGTTTCAGTCAGCGCCGCATACACCGGATCGTTTTGATACAGATGTTTTGCTCCTGGTAAAATTAGTTCGCTTAATGCCCAATGATTTATGCAAGCGCGCGCACACACACACACACGGCTTTCTCTCTACTCTACTCTATACCTACTCTCCGTCTCGCTCCATCTCGATTTAGGTTAAACGCACTGAAACACGTGTCGAGGAATGTATCTGCTCTTGCACACATACACACGCGTGCGCTTTCGTCTTCGGCAGTAGAGTACTATCGCATTTCACTGCGTTATAGTATAGCTAACGTTCGTGCTTCTCTCTCTCACTCTCGCTCTATGCCGCGCCACCCATACATTACCTCGTAAGGTGAATTCGTGTACGTCGTTAGTTACTCCAATATCTTCATCGACAATAACTCTTCCCGCGCTCGGGACAAGCTCATTTAAATAATTTATCTAAAACGCCGACTATTAATATTATTCGGTTTGATCATTCGTTATGATACATACTGTACATCATTCGGGGCTACACACATACACTTCCATATATATAGATTGTAATGTATGATCATTTAAATGATCTCGTTAAAAAATTTCTATACTACAAAACCTTTGCTATTATTTGACAATGATTGATGCCATTATACATCCCGTCATATTAATTATAAATTATTTCTAAAAAAACTAATTTCGATATTTAAAAGTTCCTTTCGTCTACTCTCGATTTAATTTATGTGCAAATATCGCCTCGCTGTTTCTCTTGTATACTTCAATGAGAAATTCGAAGCTGATTATTACAATCCACTTCGCTTCACTCAGTATCTATATATATATATATATATCTTCGTTCCCTTTCTCTCGCTCTCTCTCTCTCTCTGTCTGTCTCTCCCATACAAAACGAACGCTACGGATCAACTTAATTTAATATCGACTGCTATACCCGCGCGTGCGTAGACACAATAAAGAGACGAATGATCGCTATACCGCCTCTATAATAACGTATACGAACAAACGTCAGTCCAGTCCAGTCGAGCCAGGCAGGCAGGCAGGCACCCAGTAAGGGCAAATTTTGCGTTTTCGCGCAATGCACTTGAGTTAGCCGTGTGGCGGTGGCGGCGGCGGCGGCAGATCCCGAGGGGGTAAAAGCCCTGTTGTACTCTCACTCGCGAAAAAAAAACGCATCATGAGGATATATATATATATACCAGTGGTAGAGGGGGCGAGCTTGTACAGACGGACCAATCGGGCATGGGCCGTTGCCGCCGACACTGCCGCCGCCGCCAACGCATTGTGCAAAGCATATCGAACGCGAAATAAAAACGCGCTCGGTGAGGCTCGGTACTCATATATATATATACATACACGCAGACATGTTTTCCCGGCGGGACACACAGAGAGAAAGAGAGTGAGAGAGTAAGAGAGACAGAAAGAGGGGGGGCTCAAAATTAAAACCGGCCGGCAGAAAAATAATCAGATTTTCGCGTATATTATTAACGAAGATATGCAGGCGTACGTATACGCAGAGGGGGAACGAGTTCGCATACATGTATGTATGTAGCTGTTCCCGTCCAGTGCCGGGAAAACTATTGACTTCAATCAGACCGAGTCACCCCTTTCTTCTCTCTCCCTCTCTCTCTCTCTCTCCCTTCCTCTAGACTGCAGTAGCAACAGCATGTATGTGTCTGTGTATGTGTATGTGTATATATACGTAGAGTCGCCACCACCGCCTCTGTTTGTTCCCCTTCACACGTGCGCTCACGTACGAGTGCGAGAGAGCAAACGCACGGACGATTTCGGATCTAGCCTCGCCTCGGCGCGAAAGCAGGCGAGAGAGAGAGACACACACAGACAGAGAGAGAGAGAGAGAGAGAACACGCGCCGCCGCCTGTGAGAACGGACGCCCTCACTCAGTAGGTGGATATGTGTACGGGGTTAATTCGTCGATAGCTATATAGGGTGTATACAGGCATACACACAGACGTTATACCTACACACGTAGTAGCAAGTATAGTATAGAACGCATTACAGAAGCCGAGGGTCTAATGTATTCGGCCACGCGTTTCGTACTGATCAACATAAATTTTGCACTGAGAGAGAGAGAGAGAGAGAGAGAGAGAGAGTAGCTTTGCAATGCAAGCGTTGATTCGTTCTTGAATATAAGTGTGGTCTGCTTGTGCACGGCGATTTGCCTTGTTTGTGGATCTTGCGGTTATAATAATGCTGCTATAGCGCTTTGACTGCGTTGAAATTATTTTAGCTTCGAGTTATTTCGTTTCGCAGAATGTGTGAGAGACTTACGAATGCAACAGATTATGAATATATATATATACATAAAAGAGACAAGAGGATGCATGGCGATTAATATATTATATAATTATGGCTAATTATGTGCATTGTGCATTAAATGTCAACGCCTCGTTGGAATGAGATACGTGTATAAATAATAGATAAAAGCGTTTACCTATAAACACAAATCAAATATTTATGGGCTGCGACTGAAAAGTTAAATATAAACCAGCGCGATTTACATAATGCATCCCTGGGTACACATTATACCCGCAGCATCTACTTATACATACGCCGGCGTACCGTATATCGAAAACACTTTAAAACAGGGTCAATAATTGAAGCCCACGTAGTAGCAGGCACGTGTGCCGTGGAGTCGCGCGAGAAATGGAAAGTAAAGTACACGAATACATTTCCCCATTTCTCTCTTTCTCTCTCTACGTGGCGAGTCGGCAGGGCGATTTCCCTCAGCGCATTACGTATGTGCATCGCGCGGCCGTTCCGTGTCTTCAACCTTCTCTCTCTTCTGCACGTTTGTTTGCTCGCATGCACGCACGCACTGCCACCCTCTCTTCTCTCTATATACACATACACATACACTATCACCTAAGAGTGAGTGAGCAGCCCGCATTATACGGTTTACGTTTTCGAACTCAGCAGCCGTTGCCGCGCCGCTGTCCGGAGCAGAAAATTTATAATGCGAAAGAAAAAAAACGTCAATGGCTATGACAACGCGGACCGCTACCACCACCACCACTACCACTGCCGTAGGAGAAGTCGACTGGACATTTTTATAGGTATATACGTCGCGGTGTAGAGGAGTAGCAGCAGCAGCAACAGCATAGGGTTCTGGAGGAAGAAAAGTCGCGCGGACGCGCGCGTGCATAAGGTTTTACGTATTCTAAGTAATGGCTCTTTGGTAATTTCTGCAAGATTTACGGGATCCGATAAAAAAAGCTTAGCCGTGTGTTTCACTCTGTGTGTGCCCCCTTTGCGCGTTTGCTACGGCTGCTATATAGCGCTGTCTCTCTCTCTCTCTCTCTCTCTCTCTCACACACCCCAGACCACTGCTGCTGAATGCGTGAAGAGGGTGAAAGGGGGCGAGAGTCGGGTGATTCGTTAATTGTTTTGCTTCTTTTCGCAGCTGTTAAAATTATCGATTCCCTTGTTATTTAGTGCACTATAAATTTTTCCGGAGAAGTGCGCGGGGGTATACCTTTCCAAGTATATCTTTCTTCCGAAGTCTATACTAAACTTTATCGCCTATATTTATTATTATTATAATATAAAGTTGAACATTTTCTCTATTATATCGGTACCGTTAAAACAATGTAATAACAGATCCATTAACGAAATAATAGCTAAAAGATCTTTTCGCAACATCCTAAACCCAAGAGTAGACAGTCCACGTATATAAATATATATATATATATATATACATATCGAACAAAACAAAAGTCAATGACCGAAGTGAACGAAGGGGGAAGTCCAGAGTTCTCTCGGACGCGACAGTCGCACCGAACAGGGGGGAAAGGCTCGTGGATCTCTCAGAAGGGGTATAGTCCGAATCCTCTCTCTTGCTTTCTCTCTCTAATCGAGAATGCAGACACACGGAAGGAAGATGTTCTCTTCCTATCCTCACCGCAAGCCTTCGTTCACGATCCTTGACGCGCGCGCGAGCGTTGGTTCCTGCTGTCGGCGAAACTCGACAGTCGTCCGCAGAATCAAGGGGGGGAGTGTGCGAACGAGGCAACTGCAGTAGCAGCACCACAGGCACGATGGACAAATGCTTCCTCTATCTATCTATCTATCGCGACGAGAGATCCTTCAGGAATCTCGCCATCGTCGTCGTCGTAGTCGTCCTAGTCGTCGTGGAGAGTTTCGTCGTAGCCGCGCCGCAGAATCCTTCGATCTCTAATTGGCGCATTCAGTTCACGCTTAGCTTCTCTCTCTCTCTCCATGCAGTCGAGTTATGCTACAAAGTTCATGCGCCGCATGTAATTTTCCCCTGTATTGTACGCCTTTCCTCTCCCCTTCGATGTATATGTTACATACATACACACACCTGCAGCACTCGAGTAGGCAGTGCTACTCCTGCTGCTGCTGCATCTCCGAGAGAGAATCGTCATCGATTATCCACCTTATACATATCCCCCCCTTCGACGTGTAATTGCCTATTCCCCCGTTTCAAACTGCGCGCCTCTCTTCTTGAACGAGTGCAAAGGGGGGTGGTTATCGCGTATATACTCTACTCCGCGCAGTGCAAGCGCGCCCTCGTGGAAAAAATAATTGATTTAATTGTCTTATTATGGGCTTTAATTGAAAAAAAAATGCTCTTTTCCGATCGATCGAGTGTCTCTATGCGATATATATACATGTGTGCATGTATATATGTGTTCCACTCGTCTCACGAGTCGTCGTTATTTATGCACGCGATATCGTAAATTGGAAATATATGATGCACACGCGAAATAAAGCTTATACGTATATGATATAGATATATTACTTCGTTAATTATCGACGCATGGAATTGACGTATATAATATACTGAAACATATATAAGAGTCCACATATTAGGACATTATATTACATCCATTTTTAATGAAGAAATCTTTAGCGTTTAATGCACGCTGTTCGGTAAGAGACAAAGTATAGGTATATATACGCTGGTTGTCACAATAAAAGCAGCGCCGCATGTGTATTGATAGCCACCGATTAAAATATAAGCCACTGCCGCTCGCTCAGCTCTCCCCCCCGCATCAGCGGCTTCGCTATATAGCGCATGTGACTTGCAATCGCAACAGACACGCAACCCCCGCTATACACTCGTTTGTATTCATCCGGTTACGTTTGTTGTCTCTTTCCCGTTATAATAACTCTCCCTCTCTCTCTCTCTCTCTTTCTCTTTCTCGCTTGCCTGTATCTCGCGCTCACTTCTTTCCCCTCCTTTTTCTTGCTACAAATTGCTCTCATTGTTCTCTCCCGCGCTTTTTCCCCCGGATCTCTCAATAAATTTCTCGATCCGTCCTTATCATCTCGCACGTCATTTGTACGTATATTTTTCTCTCTCTTCGCGCGAGCTTGCTTGTTCCTTGCTTATCAACGGTTCGCGCCAAGTCTATAAAGAAAAAAAAAATGTGTTGATAAAGAATCATCCCTTATACGTCTTTTTTCTCTTCATTCCTTTATAGCTATTCTTCGTTCACAAAAACAATCATTTATATAATTACCGGTACAAAAAGTCGTACTTGTATATCTGATTTGAGAACATTTCGCTTTATATAGAAGAGAATACAAAACAGCAGTGTATAATACGTATACACGAACCGGTCAGCGATTATAAATTTTCATAAATAACGAAAGACAGCCGTATAATACGAGCGAATTGGACTTTTATTTGTCGCCCCGTACGCGCGCGCACGCGCTCGCGGATGCGCATGCGGCATCCATTTAAAATTTACTCGCGCAAGATTAACTCACAAAAATCAACATGACACGACGAATTTAAACGAATCCCAAACTCTCCTACTATACACGAGACGGGAATACCGTATTTTTCCCACGTCCGTACCGTATGGCCTCGATGTAGCCTCGCATGCATGTGTCTCTATCTCTGTATATATGTGTGCATCACCTTTTCTTTTTGTCCTCTATATATCCCCCATCTTTCTCCTTTCTTTCTCTTTCTCTTTCCATCCTCATCTGGCGTATGTGCACGCGCTCGTCTCGGTAGCGCTTTTTCCTTTCCGGAGGGTATACACATCGAGCGCCGATCAGCTCGCATAATCTGCGTACTCATTATTACTAGAACTGTAAGGGGACCAACGTACATGAACACACACACACATATACACATATACACGCGTATGCTGTGCGAGAGCGCGTTCATTATGGACGACGATATGGAGCATTGTTTGCACAATGAGAGGGTGAACGCGTGCGCGCGCGCGACCCGACGCGTGTCTGCTAGCGCACTACACCACACTCGCGTGTACGTACATCCACATATATATACCTACACACATGTGAGTGAGTGAGAGAGAGAGAGCCTTAATGCGTTACCCCTCTTTCCTGTCGCCTCTCTCTCTCTCTCTCTCTCTCTCTACCTATACGCGTGTCCCTCGTCTACTCGCTGACGAGTTTCAGCCTCCTCCTCCTCCTCCTCCACCTCCTTCGTCCGTCTTTGTCTCTCGTCGCTATCTCTCTCACTCTCTCCCTCGGCCGATCCTATCCCAGCACGCTATACTCTCTCTCACTCACTCTGCGGCGACACGCGCCCACGACTAAGCTACTTATCTGTGCGCTGTAAACGCGCCAGATAATCGTCCGCGAACGAACTCGTCCACCGCTGTTGCTGCTATATACCACCTCCTCATGTATGTGTGCGTAGGGTTGCACATACAGCGTGTGCATCAAATCGGCCAACGACGACGACGCCGACGACGACGACGACGTCGCGCTTTCTCTCGCTCACCTGCACACACGCGGCGTGCAATCTCGCCCGGGCGAGTATGACGCGCGTGGTGGCATCACGAATTTACATCGCCCCATAAAGCCAGTCTCGCATCGCTTCGAGACATGCTAGAGTGTATGTGTGTGTATATGTAGCAAGCGTGCAAACGCTGTAAGTTTCCGGACGCTTTCGGCTGGACGAGTGAGATTAGAGCATGGCCGATTTTACACCGATCTTAGATCGAAACGATTCTATTCGGTGTTGTAATTTCGCGGATGCTGCGTACGAGTATAGTTCAGTTTTGTATAGTATCGTTATTGGTTAGAATATAATAGTTATTATCAACTAGACCTACTTTCATTGGGTAGCCCAAAAGATTTAAAAGAAAAAAAAAAAGAAACTTTGGGAAAAGGTTGGAAAAATCTCCTGCAATAAACGCTTGTGCTACCACGATAAAATATTTTCTTACCAGGGCATGAATTACACAGTTAGAACCGCGCCCATGAAAGGACTTAACCGCATGCCCCCTATTCAAGCCACGGCAGCTCGTTATTTTAATTTTAATAAACCTTTGTCGAGTCCGAAATGATTACTCCCGTGAATAATGCGCCTTCTGCTTTCTGCTCTCGTGTGTTCCTCTCTCTCTCTCTTTCTCTCTATCTCTTGGCAAAAAGAAAGATCCGTATCTCGAAATATTCTCTCTCTCTCTCTCGGTGTCTGTACAATCGCAAAAGGCCGACACGTGCCTCGTTTCCCTTAGCGATGCTCGGAAACGATAACAAAAAAGCGGAGACTACGAAGCGCGCACAGCCTTTTAACGATCTTAATTGACTTTGCAGTGTTTTACGGCAACCTGATCGTCAAAGCCGTCAAATCTTCTTTCTCTCTCTTTGCTACTGCTGACCCCGAAAGCAGCTTGACAAACGTTTGGAACAGAGGAACGTGTATCTATAGCGTGTGTATTTGTAATATACGAATATGATGGTTTGTGTGTTGTACGCTTTGTAGTCGCGGCAATGCATCTTCCTGTCATAATTTACCTCTTTCTCTCTCTCTCTCTCTCTACCGCTATTGTTTTAGCTCGAGAATCGTAAACATCAGAGGGAAAATGGCACGACGGCGATTAGATCGATTCTTTTATCCATAATTTTAAAGCGCGAGACCGAAATTGCCGAACACCGATAGCCACCGTTCCAGACTTCAAAAGTCGCACTATACACATATAGCACCAATCGTACGTTATATTTCTTCGACTCTCTCTTTCGCTGTATACAACCAGTCTCGTAAACAAGTGCGCGACTCGGCTCCGAAAATAAATCGGCTTTGACTCCCCTCCCCCCCACTAGTTATATTTTACGACTCGCAATCGGAATGTCATTAAAGTGTCGAATCAAAGTGGTAATTACGGGCTTAATTTATCTGCGTTTATGCACATGCTCGTACTCTCATATATGTGTGTATGTACGTATATATATGCAGTTCTGGATGGAACTACTTTTAGAAATGCGATCTCTGCTTTGCTACTGCTGCTGCTGCTGCTGTTTCCGTATAAGTACGAGTAAACTGTTCGCTCGTATTAGCGGCGCGGAGCGATGAAAATATGGGCATTCATTTCCATGCGTTATAGCCGCGTATACGGAGCAGTATTACCGAGCGATCGAGCGCACCCGCCGATCGCTATATAGACGCGTATACACGAGTATGCAATCAAGCAGCGCAATTATCAGCGCCTTTGTCCATGAATAATTAGAAAGAATTGTGCGGAGGGTGCATTTCCACCCTTCTTTCGCGATCTCTTGGTATATATATGTGTGTATACAACAAGTACGTAAGCTCGTTCTTCCAATGTGCTCCTTTCTCTCTCTCTTTTCTGCTATATATGCAGTGACTATTATTTCACTTATACGATCCTCGTCAGTGGGGAAACAAATATGTGTGTATTATACGTGTATGTGCAATGACACTAAGTACGTTTTATCGTGCGGGTGCCACATGGTATGCTTAATATAAACGAAATAATGACCCTCCAGCTCAAATTTGAATGATTTATATGTTCGCGGTGTTTCTTAGGAGCTATATTTTTATTGTCTCGCGGTTGTAAGAAAAATTTACATTAATTAATTGCGTTTCGTTTCTTTTTTCGGCCTCGTATATACGCAACTATGGCCAATGAAAAATGAGCTCAATTGTAGAACTGAGCCCGTGGTAAAGTGTGTATATATATATATATGAAATGGTAATTTATGACAATGCTAACGATCGATAGCATAGACTTACTACTTTGCTTTACTCATACTAATTAAATGATGAAAGACAGCAAACTTCATTTAAAATTCTACTAGTACATGTATATAATAAAGACAAAAAAAAAAGAAGAATCGAGCTATTATTTCCTATACACTCGATTTCTTAGGAATCCTTGACCAAAAATCCTTCCAACCATCGTGTCCCAAGCCATTACGACCGTTTCCTACATACTCACGTTTGCACTTGTGTATATACTTACCCACACCTATACACAAATACACACACGTGGCCCAGTATAGAGCACGTCGCACGCGGCGCGCACACCGAGAGAGAGAGAGAGAGAGAGAGAGAGAGAGAGAGAGCGAGGACTTCGAATTTGCAGTTACAGTAGGCAGAGTCGGGGCGCCGCTAGTAGTAGCTGCCGCGGACAATAATGAACGACCCGACTGTATCGCGACGCAATCTGCACATACTTAACGGGAGGAAAATGCATATTCATGCGGACTCCGCGCAAACGCGCGCGGACCTCTCGCTATATAACGTTCACGCTCTCTCTCTCTCTCTCTCTTTCTCTCGCAACGAGGCACGAGTGACGCGCACGTTTTTTTTCTCTCTCTCTCTCTCTCTCTCGCTCTCTCTTTCTCCTTCCACCGTATTTTTTTTCACTCGCTCGATCCTCTTTTTTCAATCTCGCCTGTGCTTCCGTTGCTACTGCGCGTATATATGAAGCAGCGGCAACATGTAACGCGCGCCTGGCGCTTGTCGCTCTTTATTGCCGAACGAGTGCGCGACGCTTTAGCTTTAGGAAAAGAGAGTGAGTGGGAAGGGTGTGAGAGAAATGAGAGAATTATCATTCCGCGTGCGCGTGTGCAGGAGACAATCAAAGTGGGATGGATCGGAGTTGTTTTTTCTTTTTTCGAGAGAGAGAGAGAGAGAGAGAGAGGCATCGCAGTTTTGTTTGACGCTTTTTGGCGGTATGAGTAATAGACGTGCGATGTTTACCCGATAAACAGCGATTTGAGTTATAAGTATCGAGGATACGTCGAACGATGGCCAGAGCGAGCGAGGGAACGAGCTGGAATTCATAAATCCTACACTTTTTTGGATTTCCGTGTTTGTTTAGATTGGGCAATTAGTAGGCTCTGTTTGTTGAGCTAACACATCGGAGGGAGCGATTTAACGGCCACACGTGCTATATCGGGAATTATTTATAGGATAATTTTCTGTTTTCTCTATATAGCGGTGAAATACAATTTCATCTAAAAATGTTTTTGTTATGCCGCTCCCATATAACAACACGATTTTCAACCCTTTGCGTTCGTATTCGTAAAAAAGAAAAAAATTAATTATCAAAAATCCACTTATAATAATAATCTTGTACATCCGATTCAAGTAAACACGATCAATCAGAAATCCCGGCGAATTCTTTCCGCGTTTAATCGGCCGCTTCTCTATACTATATACTCGCCGGGTCGCCACACTCGCAAAAGAAAGGAACGACAACGACACGTTGGGGGCGCCAGAAATAGTCGGGATTTATCGCGTGAGAAATAAGAAGGAGAATAAGAGGGGAAGAGATGGAGGCTTTCGCTCTCGGTATTATAACGTACGACTGCACTGCTGTGCGCCGTTCCGACCCAACAAGAGAAGTTCGTCCGCGCGTCGCGGCCAAGTTCAAGTCGTCGTTCGAATAAGACGCGATGAGCGTGCGCGTACACCTTCTCTCGGCTGCTGCGCGCCGCGTCGCTACGTTGCTACGTGCGCCACGTGGTTCGTGCGGCTTCTCCGGGATTTTATCACGAGTGGGAAGTAAAGTATACCGGAGGTGGCTTGAAACGAGCAAAGTTGAATTGTTTGGAATGCGATTTTTTTCTGAGATTTTGTTTGAAATTTTTTTCATGTCTAATATAATTTGTTCATGAGAAATCGTGATTCGTTTATTGTGTTTTAAACTTTTCGAAGTTTAAGCCTATAAGTGTAGTCATTACGTATAGTGTGCGAGTTGGTATTCCAACATATTATATTTATGCTATAAATTATAAATTACATAATCATTTTCTAGTGCTAAGAGCATAATAGAATGAATTATGTAATAAACTCAACTACCAACTTCCCAGCAGCTGTAATAAAATTATTCTGCAATTTGTTATTGCCATAAGCTTAATTACGCCTGCATAATTTATACGATTATATATATACATATTTCTCGAATATTATGTATTGCGCAATACGAATGTACTTCAAATGCATCTTTGCGTGTCTTTTATAGGCCGAATGTGCATGTATATATATACACACATTTACAGAAACGATTCGTTTTTTACGATGGTAATTAGGCAGCGCACAATGTAACTGATTATAGCCAATAATTGACCGTTCGCCGTGAAATAATCAGCAGGAATGAGTGCGTATAACGCAATGACTCTGAATAATTAACGACACGGCCAAGTGAGTCACTACGTATATATATATACACGTTTATGTACTTAGCACTAGATATATATATACAAATTATTCATTGCAACAGCAGCAGCAGTACCACCACCACCGGTAATCGAAATAATTTCGGCTGTGTATCGTATATACGTACTTCCCCTCTCTCTACGCGCGCCCGGCAGCGACAGTAATTTCCTTGGATTATCATATCCTCAACGATCGTATATGCCGCCCTTTCTCTATACAATCATATACACACTCCGAGCGTTGGGTATTAAAAAACAGAGAACCCGAATATGCTTATAATATACACCCTATACATTCACTCGCTCACGCACGCCCATGACGTACACGAAACAAAAAAAAAAAGAAAAAAAGAAATAGAGCCCCGGGCATTAAACTAATTTTGCTTCGGCTGATTACACAAGAGGAAATTTAAAACTCACCATTATTCAAAAGAATCACGTTAATAGAACTTAATTTATATTGCGAAGGCGTACAACTTCGTGTCTATTGATTTTTGCCGCCCCCCCCTAACCCCCTTCTACCCGTGTGCGCGGTAATTATCTACATGCAGAGCACATAAGCGTCGTCGTATAGTTGTATAGTCGGCGTGTTGCGCCGTTCGCGCTTGTATATATACACACGTACTTAGCTCTCCTATATAACCCACACGCGCGCTTGTTCAAGTCACACACACACATATATATATATATATATATATATAGTGCGAGTGATTCGCTTCTTCGTCGTCGTCGTCATGTGACGTGGCACAAGAGCACAAGCACGTGTGTTAATTCTCCGTCTAGACAAATCCACGCGGGCAACGCACAGTAGTAGTAGACTCTCTCGAGTATATATACATACGTTCGTTGACCGCTTTTCGTCGTTCGTAACACACACATATATACATACATCTATATACTACTACTTCGCACGGACGGTATAAGGCGGCGTAGTGTAGCGTTACAATGAGGGGCTCATTACAGCTCTAATTCCAAAGTTTTACCCTCGCCCCCGTGGGTCCTTTATCATTAGAAAGCCGCCCTCGACTCTTTCTCTCTCTCTCTCTCTCTCTCTCTCTCTCTCGCTCTTTGACTATACACGTTCGTATACACCGCCCTTCTTGCTTCCTTATATATAGCAATATATACGCGCCCTCTCGGCCGATGCTAATCCGCGCGCCCTTATTTTTCGCCACCCCTATATATATATAGTATAGTTTCAATGAGCAAGCAAAGAAGTGCTTTCGAATGCGCTACTGCCATCGTCTTCGTTGGACGTAATTGCAAGCGAGCGTAGGGATTATAATCGCGACGGCGACTGTATTACACGTGGGAGGAGGAGGAGGAGAGTGAGTGGATGGATTTGACGCCGTTTGCACAATGCCGATATATTGCACGCGATTCGTGGTTGAATAATGTACAAACGTGTGCAAAGGCAATTGGTTTGCGATTTGCCACCGCGCGGTTAAACATTTTTGCGGTGCGGCAATGTCAAACGTAATTTTTAGAATGTGTGCTGCTGCTGTCGGATTTGTATGAAATTGGTGTCGTTTTGTCAATATATCTTCGGAGAGGAAATTAAAAATCATTTTTCTCGAGAAGAGATTTGTGCGAATAAGTTTCAAAAAATTGAAAGAATAAAAGAGTCGTACTCGTGTATATTATTAACCACGAGCCTTTCTATCACCGGAATCAATACAGTTGCTACTACAATATTTAAGACACGTTCATTCAGGAAATTTCTCCTCATATCGAAATTCCATACGAGAGTGACGTCCGCGCGTGCGACTGACAAAAAGTTTTCTCTGCATTCCTCGTTTAAAAAAATATTTTCGCGTTTTCGTCCTGCATAATTCACAACGAACGTTTGGGCGTGCGCGACTGACAATTGATCTCTGATTAAAAAATATTTTCATTTCTCATTTAACATCTTTTCAATAAGAAATAATCTCGTGTGACATGGCACGTGAGCGTATATATATCTATATATATATCTAAATGTATAGGTATAGCGTGTGTAGGCTGAAATTGACTTTGGGCGTACGTACGCGCATTTGCATTGTCGAAGCGCAGCCGCCGAATAGCGCTTCTTTTTTGTACGCACGCGAGCACCGGTTCTTTTGTCTCGAGCGGCCGAGTTCACATGCATTTCTTTCTCTCTCTCTCTCTCTCTCTTTTTTTTTTTTTTTAATGAGTGCCAGAGCGAACGAATGCCGTTCGGAAATCAGTCGTCCGCCCCACGCGCGCTACAAAAAAAAATCTGCGAAAAAAGAATTTGTCCGCGACTATCGTGCTGCTGCTGCTGCAGCGTGGCAAACAAAACCTTATATATATGTATATGTATATACGTCCGTGCGCGTAAAAAGCTGCGCGAAGCCGATGCGGCGTTATTATTATTATTATTGTTCTCGCTCGCGTTCGCGCGCACGCTTGGCACGCGAAGTTGAGTTATTAAGAGAGAGAGAGAGAGCCGCCAACGTTGAGCTCTGCCACCGCCGTGCCGTACTGAATTTCACTTCTGATAATATTTTGGATTTCCGCGGGCTTGATGTCTATCCTATATATATATTCTGAGAAACCGTTTACACGTTATATTGATATGGTTTTAATGTACTGCATTATGCGATACGCGCGTGCCATTTGAATTTATAATTCTTCATAATTAGTTTTATTATTCGTTGATGTATATATGTTATGCGCATAGGTTTTATACTACAGCATGAGGTTGATATCGTAAAAATTTCTCAGTATTTACAATTTTTACGTATCTATAAATTTAAGTAACTCCAATATAATACACGGCTTAATGAAAATTAAAAACAGTTATATTCATAAATCTTCCTTACAAAATAATCCCTTCCATCCATTTAACTTTGAAATGCGTTTAATTGAGGAAAAAACCCCGACAGACTCGCGGCTAGAAATCGAAAATGTGTAACGTTCGACATAAAAAACAATCACGTACCTAAGTAGCTCTCTTCCTCTATATCACGAACATAGCCTACACGCACGTGGTGGAATCGCTCACAGTTGACTCAAAGAACGACGACGAGGACGCGCCAATTTGAAATTTCGAGCGCGCGCGTTCGCCTGTCCGCGCACATTTCGCAATTTAATCAAATGTTAATTTTCGAGCAAATATAAAAAAAAATCCACAGCGTGCCCGGGCATACGGCAGTGGTGGTGGTAGTAGTGGCAGTGGCCGGGATTCGCGGAAATTGATTCCGACGATTGTATGAAGCCAAACAATCCTTTTGTCTAGCTGATTGGAAAAAATCCTCTCGCTCGTCTCCGCCCATCCCAAAATCCCTGCGTTCTCCTCTCCCCCTCCCTCTCCCCTTACCTCTACACTCGTATGTGATGTGTGCCTGGGCACGTACATACATACATGTATATATATACATACGTATGCATTCGTTGGCTCGTTCTCTCTCACGTATACCAATGCATGGACAGAACGAGAGAGAGCGAGGGTCGAACGGTGGATTCGCGCGCGCACAAAGTCGTGCATATCTACGTAAACGCAGGCGGATTCTAGCCCCGCGTGAGAATGAGAGAGAGAGAGAGAGAATGGGAGAGGGAGAGAGAGAGAGAGAGAGAAAACGAAGCGGGAGTAAAAAGAGAAAGAAGCAGCAGCGGAACGAGAGCGTGCGCGGGGCTTGGAACAGACGAATCGAAACGAACGGTTCGATTTGGTCGTAGAGCTCGTATAAATCAGCTGTGCTTATCGGCCTTTCATCATGCCGGAGGTGAACTCATTTCATTCTCTCTAAATACGAACTTTTTTCGGCGCAAAAACCTATTTCGATTAAAATGGCGTTCGACGGCCCCCCGACGCCGTCGCCGCACCGCTTGTGCATTCTGCCTGGATTATAAAAGGTCGACCGGCGGTCCTCTCTCTCTCTCTCTCTCTCTCTCTCTCTCTCTACCTTCACCACTCCATTCTTCTTCTCTTGTCTCCCTATATTCTCTCTCTCTTTCTCTCTCGGTTTGCCTCCTGCCGCGATGATCGCACTTCTGATCGTCGTCTTGCTCGTTTTCGCGCTCGCGCATCAATCGCACGTGTTGCTGGGCCCTGCCAAATAGCGGAGGAGGGAGAAGAGTAAGAGGAGGAGGTTGAGAGCAGACACACACAACACACGAGTGAGAGAGAACCCCAAGCGATATGGTCTTGTTATGCTTTCGACGTAATGCTTTATCGACTCTCTTTTGCGCACAGTGGCCTCCGCACGCTGTTGTTTTCCTTGCTTTTCTTATTTCCTTTCGGCGAAAATGCGCGCGTTGTGAAAATAGAGAAAGTGGGAGTGAACTGAACGCTATTACAATAAGAGAAGTAGTGTTAGCAGCTCGCGAGTATACCTTGTATATTGCGAAAATTATTATATTTGTTTTTGATTCTTTGAGCATGAATTTATTGGCGCGGGATATATCGATTTTTGCTCTATACCTATATATAATATCTCTTATAATGTTATATATATACACGCGACAATGTGAAATTGAGTGTCGGGCTGTTTAAAAGCTGAAATTTTGGATAATAAAGTATTTAAAACTTGGCAAACGGATATCGTGGGCGCTCTTTTGCGCAACGAAAACACTCGCTAGCCAAAGTTCAAAACTTGCGCTCTGCAATTTTAACTATTCAAAAGTTGACTTTTCGACAGTTTCGACGAGATGAGAGCAGTAGTAGTAGTAGCAGCAGTAGCACCAGCTCCTGATGTAATTTTACGTTAACTCGGTATGAATTATGCGAATGAGGATGGGAATACCTTGGGAGAGGGGAAGCATGGAGGGTACAAGGGAGATAGAGGGAAAGAGCACGAAAGGGAGGGAGGAAGAGACGACAGAGAGAGAGAGAGAGAGAGAGACTCCCTGTTATTGCTAACGAATCGACATGACGTTAAGGCTCCGTGCAGTATTACTAACGAAATTAGTGTGCATTACTGATCGTACCTGCGCGATTAATTGGCAGAGTCTCTCTCTCTCTCTCTCTCTCTCTACTATGCCCCGTCGTTCTACCGCCGCGGGAACAAATGAACTTGTGCCGCCGCTGATTACCAGGGGCATCAATCTCGTCGCATCTCGTATTCGGTCCTCGGGAAAAAAGAACGTTTACTCCAGAGACCCGGAGGACGACGGAACACACATATATACACGTGCGTATATATATACTATATGTATGTGTGCCAGCTCGAAATCTACGTACCTACTCACTTCATTCGATTTATTATTTTTATCGTCGGGCTTTTCTTTCATTTGTCCCCGTTAATTTCCCCCTCGTACCTAATCCGGTACAATTAACGTGCGTCCTTTCTTTTCGTGAAATAAGTTCGACCGGATTATTTATTAGCTGTCGTACTATATAATGGCACATGTCTCTTACGCCGGCGAACTTTTAATTGAAAGCCAACATGCGCGAGCGTATATGTGTGTATAAATTATCACAATTGTACAAAGCGCTTTATATATTAACATTCGCGCGTATCCGTCTTACATCTTGTAAGACTGGACGCGTGTCAGATAAATAAAACAACTTCATTAAGAAACGGGACGCGCGCGCTATTTGTTAAAATAAATTATAACAAGGCGATAAGCTTTCATCCTTCAACTGGAAAATAATCAATCTTCATACATCATTATAACACTTGCTTATACACCAAGTCTCCAGTACACTCTATATATACACGTGTGTATATATACTTTAAACAACGCTTGTATATATACATATATAGCAACGAAAAATAAAGGAATCTGCAACGAAAGATCGAAAAAATTACACTTTTGATATACTCTTGGTGATGCAAAGTCACTCGCGAGTCAGAATTAAAAATGTCCAGCTCGCGGGTGGGTAGCGATAAAAACCATTACTTTTAATAGCGAATGATTACTGGCTTCGATTAAGGGCGACTTACGTGCCTGAGCCGCAAAGAAAAAAAAAAGGAAAGAAGTGTAAAAATACAGTGGCGAGAAGAATCGCGCCTCGTAATGCCACCCACCCCCTTCTCTCTTGCTCTCTCACCTTTCATAGCGCACGCGCGCATGGTTTACATATATATATACAGCTTGTATTAAAGCTCGAGCGCGTCACGGCGAACCAATTTCTCGCGAGAATATCATTATAAAGCGCCGAGTCACGAAACCGGCCAGAGTCCGCGCGCGGCGTCCTATTAAAATATTAAAACACCTCCGGCGTCCAACGAGAGAGAGAGAGAGAGAGAGAGAGGAGAACGCGCGGGGTGTGAAAAAAAATAAATCTACCTTGTCATGCACAGCCCTGCATAAACGAAGCTGCCTGCCAACAGCCTCGTTGTCTCCCTACTCCTTGGTATATATGAGAAAAGAGAGTAGCGACGATCGGGAGAGAGAGAGAGACAGGAGTAGAGGGAAACCTGACCAACCGGCTTGCTACATCATTGGTTTCCATACTTTATTTGGAATATTAGAGCGGAAAATCGTTGATTTAATTTGTTTTTTTAACGAAATAAATGTAAATAATGGCTCTACGGATTATAATAGGGAAGAAGTGAAAGTAAATAAATAATTGTATTATCGTATAAACAACAAGAAGACGAAATTAAGTATAATGGTCGACGCATGCACGCACAAATAAATGGGTAAAAAACAAATAAAACAAACGGACTTAACGCGTTAACGTTCTCTCAGCGTGGTGAAATTCACTTTATTCAACTTGAAACGGCAAACGAGCAAATAAGTCGGAAACGAGCGAGAAGGACTGAAAAGTGACGCGTTGCTACCCCCATCGCGGACGACACCTACCCACTCTCTCTCTCCCTACAAATTTCATAATATAATTTTAATTACACGCGCCGACTGATAACACTTTCTACGAATTCCCCCTGGGTTTTTGTACGCGTTCGTCGTCGTTCCCGCGAGGGAGACAGAGAGTGAGAGAGAAAGCAAAAGATTCGCTTGACTTTTTGCCGGGCTGTGAATTCGCGCTTGTTCGTGTAAAAAAGGGCGAGTGAGAGAGACAGAGAGAGAGAGAGAGAGAGTGAGAGTGAGAGAGAGGTTGGCTGTAGGGGGACGAAGGCTGCCGCCGCTCGAAGCCATCGCCGCCGCCGTCGTCGTCGTCGCTTCCATGCTATTTCAACCTGGCTGGACTTGTCCGGTCGCTCATCAGTCAGAGTCATTACTGGGATAATTAATTACATTTGCCCCTCGTCTCCTCATTCGCCAGCGTGCTACTCTGCCTCTCTCACTCTCACCTCCTACTTCACCCACCCGCTGCTGTCCCTCGTTGCTGCTGCCCGCGCCGTGTCACCCCGAGCCGTCGTGTCTGCCGAGTCGAGCGAATCAATGGAAAAATATAGGATTAGTTCGGTACATCGGTGTGTACAGGCGCAGAATCGAATGACCCGTTCTGTTGTAGTATGTATATATATATAGGAGACGTGTAGAGGTCTATATATGATGGACGAGAGGATGAGGAGGAAGGTGAGTGGAAAAAAACAAGGAAAAGAGAGAGAGAGAGGGAATTCGTAGCGCGCGCGGAAGGAAATTGTTTCGGTTTTGCATTTCACGCGAGATGAGGCGCGCGCCTTGCTGTGGTCTGGCACGAGTTAATGCGCGAAAATGAGAAGCCCGAGCAAAAGAGATAGAGAGGTTGCCGAGTTAAGGAGATTTTTAATTAGTTGGTGAATTTCGTGTCGCACGTAATCACGCTTTAAATTTCGTTTTGAAAGTTGGTATAGTTTGTGATTAGACTGTGGACGATTTTTTTTTCTCTCTTCGTTTTAAAGTTCTAAATTTGAATTTTTACGCATCAACTTTCAAGATGGTTTATTGGTAAGTTAATTATTAACGGCAGACAATTAAATTTGCAATTATGTTAACGTCAATCATATCACTACAATTGATTTTAACGCCTTAAAAAGTGTATGAACACAATTATTTTTAGTACTGTAATTAAATTTTTAAATTAAAAATATCGATTTTGTTATAAGTTGCGTTTTAATTAAAAGCCGACCGCTGCGTAACGTAAATTTTCATAACTTTTGTCAAATCCTTCGGAACAATAAGTTTTTGTATATAGCATAAAGTTAACAATTACTGCAGTTTTAAAACTTTTTTTTTTATATTAAAGAAAATAATTACTGAAACAGAGTATAGGTCTTACCAAGGGGAACAATTATACGTGCGAAATTGAATTCTCAAAAAGTGTAATGTACCATACGCGTCTGCTCATTTCCTTGCTCATCAGGCACATGTACCTGGAAAAGTAGTCGCAGATATTGTTACTAATTACTGAATACGTAAGCCCTCTGAAATGAAGCCATTACGCCTAAAAATGTTTTTGTCTCTCGTTTCATCTCATTTTACTTTCTCATATGAATACATGAATCAGCAAAGCTAAGAAGTTAATATTTAATTTCAGTAATGTTAAAACACACAAAAAAAATTATTGTTCACTACTATTGTATGCTACATAACACTTTAATTAACTGTTAATTAAATGTCGACTTTATAAGAAAGAGTGAATTTTTAAAACCACAATAATAAATCTGTTCTTAAAAGCACAACTTCATCAATCAACGCTTTCAAAGCGACGGCAATTTTTTCATCGAGATTCAGAACGTTAAGAAAACACTTTATCATGTCACATTATAGTTCCTTACCTATTATAAATTAAAAAAAATATATATATTCACAAGACCAATTCTCCGAATTTGCTTTCCACTGTATACACGTAAAAACTATACCCAACTTTTAATTTCTGCAAATGTAAGCAATATCTCAAAGTCGTTCATCTCAAATAATACCGATTGATCGCAGTACAGCGAACGACCGACGCTCGCTTTCGCACTTGCGCGTATATAGGCTCATGCAAATACATTTAGAAATCTGGCTATAAAAATAGGGTTAAATCCATGCGCTCACTCGCTTACGCGCGGCTGTAACGTAAATAAGGCTAAAAGGTTTTGCGCGCGAGTGGCAGACAGACAAGCGTAGAAGCGTCGGAGGCACTGGCTCTCGAAATAAAACAAGGGAAATTATGAAAACAGCGTCAATCTCCTTTGCTGCGGTCGGCATACCATCGTAGCATATATAGTCGCGCCGAATTCGTTCCGAACGATTTCAAATCGAGATTCTATATACCATACATCGGAATTTCGATACTTTTTTTCGCAAGCTGTATAATTTTTTATCACTATACATAGTAGCCAGGACACGTGTGCATTATACTCGCTTTGACCTGTCGTCCCTCCTCGATTCTTTTCCCCTCGATCGTGCACGTCTCTCGCTCACTCTTTATGCACGCACGCGCGTGTTCATGTGTATATATATATATATATATACACACACACACACACACACACACACATATATACGTATATGTGCACCTCTTCGTTACGTCTCTCATTCTCTCTTTTGCTCTTCGCCTCTCACTCCCCTTCGTCGGTCGTCTCTAAAATTCGCGCATATACGCGCACAGCGGCGGGAACGCTATGCACATGCACACCGACATATATATGTATGCGAGCGCGCGCGCGCCCAATCTCGCCGGTAGCGAGTATCGATGCTCAATCACATTTGTGATGCATTTTTTTTCATAAAGCTGGATTATAATTGCATCGCGATTGCGAGAACGCGACCGGGCAAGCGAGCGCGGCACAGGCTGAAAAAATGAAGTTCCGCGGGGCGCGCCGAGGGGTGCGGCGAGAGAGAGCGAGAGAGAGAGGGAAACAAGAGACGAAGGGTGAGAGAGAGAGAGAGAGAAAGAGAGGAGAGGGGATGGAAAAACTGATGAGGTTTCGAGCCGCTTGATTGGTAGGTACGTGCCTACTCCATCACAAATCTCTATTTCTCTCTTTTTTTCGTCATTTTGCTTTTTTCTCCACCTGCCTCTCTCTCTCTCTCTCTCCTCTCTCTTGCTCTCGCTTACACCCTCGCCCATCTCTCTTTCATTATTCGTTGTTATCGCAAATACAGAATCATTCCGGAAATCCGTTCTGCCAATCAACACAATGGAATAAATGTGAAAAAATGAGCGAATCAAAAACGCCCGCGCGCATTATAAAGTGAAAAAGCATCGACAGATCGAACCCTCTAGAGAGTGAGAGAGAGAGAGGGATAGGGAGAAGCGGGATGTATGCACAATTGTCCAGACAAAGGAGTGCCGGAAAAATTGGTTGATTTTGGACTCGCAGTGAGTTCAAAAGTTATTTATAAATATATATCATCGCTTACTGCATTATGGAGATGATAATGTAATGCATTTTACAAAAAATTGATATGCATTAGTACGAAGTGGATGGTACATTTTTGAGCTATACAGGAGGTTGAAAAATGTGAATTGCCATTGATGTAAAATGCAGATATGATAAAAGTAAATGTATTAAAAATATTTTTGTATATATATACATTTTATATTATATATCTCAATTTCATTCCCTAATAGTTTTATTATTATCATTTATGTTTTGTAACGATCGTTTTACGAACATATTAGTAATTTTCTGTCGCAATAAAATATAAATTTTATTGCAGAACACGTTCCGTTCTGTAAATATATATTGTATTTGTATATATATATATTTTTATGATAAGAATGTTTACCTAAGTATCGGTAACTTGCTGTCGCAATTGTTGCAAATCAACTGTATAGTATATGTTTGTTAAATATTTAAATGCAGTAAATATTTATTTATATAACATTCAATTAAAGTAAAGAGAATAATGACTCTGAAAGCCACATTTTAAAATATATAGGTTGACTCAAAACGTGTGGGCTGAAAGTCATTAAAATCGATCGCGCATATCACGATGGAAATATAAGCCCCCTCACTGCGAGTCATTATATGGATGACCAAAACGATATTCGACCTTACTCTCTAATGCAGCAAATGAGTTTTTTCATTCAATCAAAACAGCTATAATGTATCATTACTTTTCTTTCTCATTTATCGTAAATTACAATTGCCTTGTAATAAATAACCATTGCATATATCACTGAAAAAGTAAAGAATTTTTCCCGCCATTTATCAGCCATTTTTCAGCGTGACAAAAAAAGCCAAGCATAATGGCAGAGTTGGAAAGTTAATTTTTGTAATGAGTCCCCTTGTAAAAAAAATCGACTGAAAAATTCGACGCGCATGAAGGTCGATAATAAAGCTTTTGTCAGCGTGTTACACGAGAACGAAATGTAGTATGGACGCAGGGTGCGAGTAAAAAAAAAGCGTTCGCTCGCTCTCGCGAAACCCTGATTTCTCCTGATGGAATAAAAGTCCAAATTAGAACATTTGACGCGGGAAAATTCACGCGTCCGGCACGTTAATTCGACGTCAATAAAGCCCCGAGCCGCGAACAAAAAGGAAATAAATAATTTGTCCAAATTTGAGGACGCTTTGAAGGCTCGCCCCGCTCTCTCTCTCTCTCTATACGCGTATGACGACGGGGTGGCGCCCAAAAATTCGGCAAATCGGCCTTTTCGGCTTAAAATTACCGGGCCTCCTCCCTCCACTCTACTAGCGCTCGACAGGCACACATATATACGTATACTGCTGCAAGCGAGTGAAAAAAAAATTGCGAGGAAACGCGAAAAAAAAGCGGTGTCCGTGAGGGGGTGGCGACGTTGGTGGGGGTAGGCTATAGCTCGGTAGCGGGTTCCAAAGGGGGAGATGACAGGGTGGAGCAGAAGGGGTGGGAGAGAGAGAGAGAAGGGGTGCGTACGCTCGGGCCGAAAAAAAATCCATACAATCCGATCGCGACAATGTATTCGTGCGAATGCGCGATTGTCCGTGCGCGCATTTTTACCCTCCGCTCTCGTATGCTGGCGGGTCGAGGTGCAGCGGCGCCCACGTACACATACATTGCTAGAGCGTTACACAAGTAAGCCAGATTCCCCGAACCAGCGCGTGATAAATACAAAAATATTTCACCCCTGATTTCCCGTCTTTTTTTTCGCGTCCGTCGTTCCTATTTTTTTTTGTTTTGCCCTCGTCGATTTTCGTTGTCGAACCAGAGAGAGAGAGCGAGAGAGAACTGGTGGTAGTATCGCGATGCGCGATATCGCGTCTCGTCTGTCGTTTAAACAACGCGCAAAAAACGAGAGGCAGCGGAAAAAAGAAATCGAGAAACCCTTGTCGAGCTATGATTCTGCATTAAACTCGGTACGCTGCGTGGATTAACAACGGGGCGACGTCGATGTGTTATTGGGGGTGGCTCTCTCTCTCTCTCTCACTGTGCAGTGACGTAGGGTGAGAGGAGGGAGAGAGAGAGAGAGAGAGAGGCGAACAGCTTTGTCTTCGGGATGGCTTCTGTGTGCGCGCATACGCCTGCGGGTATGTATCGCCACCGCTGCTGCCGCCACCGCTGCTGCTGCCTAGTAATTGCCGCGTTCTCGATTCATAACGATTTCACGTCATTGTCTTTCACAAAACGTCCGTAGATGTCATTAAAGCGGACGCCGAGGCAAAAGAATGTTGCGATGCCTCATTCATTTTTACCCTCCCTCTCCTACCTATCCGTTTCTCTTTCTCTCTTTCTGTTATACCTCCGTTGTTGCCGTGCGGCATATGTGTGACATATACGCCAGTGTGTGCTTTTATATATGTGTGTATAATAACAAAATCTGTCGTCGGGTTTTTGCCACGCGCGCGCGCGCTTATCGCTAACCGATCAGCCAAATCAAAGCCAGTGGTATATACAATATGCGTATTGTAATATTGATTTTATCATATAATAAAATATACTTGTACCTTGTTTATCTGATGACGGCGCTCGCTTTTTTTTTCCCCACCTCTCGTGCCTGTATGGATTTTTCATATATATACTAATGAACTGGAATACAATTAACGTCGATATTCATAATGAAAAATTACCTGCGCACTGGCAGGAGGGGAGGAAAAAAAGGAAAATCTACTCTGTGCATTTTCCCTACTTATACTTTTTCCCCGATCCATCTCGTTAATTTTCATTAATTTCAATGACCCTGCTAAAAAATACGATAATTCCGACAATTTCAAATAAAAGTACTTTTATACGAATTATTGTACTCATATCTATATATTTTATTCACGCAAGCCAAATAAAAGTTAGATCGTCCCAAATTGGGACGTACGTCACAAACAACACAAACTCTGGGAGTCATTCTAATTAAATCGAAGAATACCGCGCGTGTATGGCTTATGACAAAACGACCCTTACGCGTGTAGAAAAAAAAATAACATGGAATCCCTACAGCAGTATTATAGAAACCGCCGCGGCGCCTAATGAAATCGATAAGCAAAACAAAGCCATTCGATTATCACTCGGCCGTTTATATTTCTTCCCAACACAATCGCGGTCGTCGCGCTCGACGAGTTACATATATATACACACACATGCGTACACTTTTATATACAGCCAAAAAAAGGGACGACGACGTTCACCCTTTGAATTGTCCATCCCAACCGCACAGTCTATATACATCGTACACCTCACCCCCGTTACTCGTTCGTTCTCTATTCTCTCGGACATTTTTTTTCAAAATTTAAAATATACGCAGCCGCATGGCAAGACAGGTCGCGTCTGGTCAGATCGCGCGCGTGCGTACAGGATAAATAAATAGGGGTGTGAGTCTCTCTCTCTCTCTCTCGGTTGTGCCATTATCTGGAGAGGGCGACCGAACGTTCGCGACCCCTGCAACGGTTCAATGGAATTCATAACGCTCGCGAGTGAAAAAAGCCATGGCTCCAGCACGTATAATATGTGCGTGTGTAGGTGTATGTGTGAGAGAGAGAGAGAGAGAGAGAAAGAGAGAGCGACGGACACACAAAACGTGCAGAGGTACGGGGAGGTATATACGCGCGTTGTGCGCATCGGGACATTACTCATGGCTCGGCGTTCGCGAGCGCAATTTTTACCTCCGAAATAAATCATCATTATTGCGGCTGGAGGGATGTGCGCATTACCCGACTGAGAGGGTGTGAGAGGAAGAGGGGGAAAGGGGGCGCAGAGAACAGGGAGAGAGAGGAAGGGAGAGTCCGGGGTAGATTATCGTAGGCGGCGTGGTGCGACGCCCGATGCGTAGTATAGAGAGAGGAGTCGAGTATAAGCGTAGTCGGCAGTTGTATATATATATATAGAGCTCGCCCCCTTCCCTATACCTACTCGCCGAGTGTAATGACGAAACGAGCGACGGACAAACCAACACGCGCGCGCGTGCTTGCGGATCTTCGTTATGCGAAACGTTGCCGTCGTTGAGGGACACACGTGTATATGTGCGTGTGTGTATGTATGAGTGGACTTTCTACGTTCTACATTTGTGTGCTATTGATGATCAATAGTCGACGAGATTAGCTGCGATTACGCGCCTCCTTTCGGTAATTAAATTTTCTAAGCCCGTCAGTGTTTGCCAGTACAAATGTGTTCTTGTTTCATGTCAAGCGTATATATACATACATACATATTATTATATAATTATACTCGTGGAATCGTCATTTATTATCAATGCGACGAGGACTTAAAATCCACGCTAATCTCGCCTGCACCGTCGAATCACGAATACCAGACGTCATTAATTTTTTTTTTTTTTCGAATCTGCTCGAGGTATGATATACCGTATAACTACATTTATATACCCACATATATATGTATAATAACAGCGAAGAATCGATACAGCAAGTCATTCGTGGAATTTTTTTTTCTCATTCGCAGCCCACAGAAATCTGTACTGGTGAAAGGTTTTAATTACCCGTGCCGAAAACCCTCGAGCTCTCTCTCTCTCTCTTGCTCTAGAGAAAGAGAAAAAAGAAAAAAACCCACTCGACGCGGAGATAGACCTCTTTGAATTACACGAAACGCTCCTTATCTAACATATAAATCAATTCTCACTATTAATCTACGTCTGTAATGCGGCGGGAGAGCAAGAGAGAGGGAGAACCGCTCTCCCCCTTCTCTCTCTCTTTCTCTCTCTTCGCATTATTGCCCTATGTTTCATCGTTGTGAAACTCATCCTTATCACAATACCAATCACTCAAACGCTACAAGTGACTCGCTTAACCTCCTCTCTCGCCCTCCCCCCCTTTGCGAATTCCTCTCTCGCATATAATTAACGTTCATTAATCGATGCGCGCGCTCTCTCATCCTTTCTCTCTCTCTCTCTTTGTTCTTCTTCTCCTTCTTATTATTCTCCTTCTTCTTCTTCCTCTTCTTCCATCACCCGCGTTCCTTCACTTGGCGTTTCGCATTTCAAAAATCATAATTCATGCGAATTCATCAGCATCAGGGTATATCGTCGCATGGTCGTCGTCGTCGTCGTCGACACAGGGGGTTACCCTTCCTCTCTTTCTCCCTCTCTCTCTCTCCACGGGCATTTCTTATTAAGAGACAGATAATTAATTATGGTCTGGACACGATGTGGTACCACGCACCGCGCGCGATATTATCGACGCACATATATAGAGCCGTGCACCGCCGGCGGCCGCTGTGCAGTGAGAGAGAGAGAAAGGGAAACAGGCAAGGGAGAGAGAGAGAGAGAGCGCGCGGGTGTTGAGTCGATGTTTGCCAGCTGATTGATGATGTTACATCATCCCGCGCGCACACTGGCATGCACTGCCCTCCCTATATATCCTACCCTCCTCTCTCTCTCTCTCTCTTTCTCGCGCGTCCGGTGGCAGCAACAGCAGCAGCAGCGTTAGCTGGCTCTCTGATGCACTCGCTCTTTGTAGCGCAGAACGCACGCATTGCGAGCTCCTCGCGCGCTTGCTGCATAACACCACCACCCCACGTGTGAGAATAATGCATACATACAGAGAGAGAGAGAGAGTGGGAGTGGGAACGAGTAAGAGCATATACACATAGACACACACACGTGTTAACGTCGCCGTCACTGCTCTCCTATAGCCCTCCTAGCACACATCGCACCGTCCTTTCACGGGCATCATGCGAATGCATCTCGAGCGGCTTAAATGGGAAATGCGCGCAAGCGCTACGAATGGGGAGTTGCTCATGTCCGGTGATGCTTAATTCTCATTTTTCACGGTCGCTAGTTCACTACTGCGACTATTGTTTGTATTGTAATTCTTTATTAGCGTTGATACTAATCTGCTAAATTGGTTCTTGTTTATTGATTATAATTCAATTGGAAGAAATTAAACTAATATATATAGGGTGCTATATTATAATCTTCAAAATTATACTTTATATAAGATATATTATCGCATGTGGGCATAAGGGCATATCAATCGTACCGAGTACAAATGATCTGTATAACCCAACACTATTACCGCCGTCATCATCACCCGACTTTCTCCATTATAACGCTTGAATGACCGTACGATCAGTGCCCGGACGAATCTCGTGAGAAAATCCGATCTGAGTTCGGCATGCGCGGAGGCGAAGAAAAAAAGGCAAAGTAGCGTATAATATATAATAGTCGCGCTTTTTCAATCATGCAAAGTAGTAGAAGTAACAGCTTTTAGAAGAAAGAGTAACTATAGAGAAATACGATGGGCTCTGTGCGATAAATACGCGGTTTGTTTATTGAATGCATAAACGAAATCGGTGTAAATGCGGAATGAGCTCCGTTGCTATCGATGCATGCAAGATTTATCGATCACGATGCACGCGCGCTTTTGTCGATATATATTTATAAGTTTCCTGTTTCTTTTGAATCACACGCCTTTTTTTCTTCTCTTTGTTACAGGTAAGTGATGCTAATCGATGCAGGCCGATGCTGCGTTACTCTTCGGCAGCCTTTCCCCGATCATTTTCATGGGTAATGTACTACTATACACGTCTACATGCAGCCGCGATTCTTTGGTTCTAAAGCGTTAATTTATGGCGCGACGTTGAATTCAGAGCATCAACCTCGTGTTCTTAAACATTCCTTAATGATTTACATATTCAATATTTGATCTCTCGAGTGTAGTATATAATGGTATAATACTGTAGAGATCGAGATCATCTAGAAAATCGTCTCTTCGCTTTATGTACAAATAAATAAGCAATAAATTCAGTTGTGTGTGTATATATACACGTGTATATGTATTCGTAGAAAGACATTTATCAGAGAACGTGAGTCATTAGAAGAAAGAGCATATCTATCGCTTGTAAAGAATAAAAAGACGTTTATATATATAGGTGTGCGCGGAAACGTGCTTTACGACAGTATAATCAGGCCTGAAATCGAACGGTAACAGACGAGAAGTTGAAAGAAACAGATAGAGAGAAAAAAAAAGAAGTAGGAAGACGAGAGTGGGAGGAAGAGAGAGAGAGCGAGAGGAGTCGTGATGAGCATCGCCATGGGGCTCATCGAAGCGTCATAATGAAAGTGGCAATTTAAAGCCTCTCTCTCTCTCTCCCCACTCGCGTTTGCGCGCGCCACAAAAGGAATCGCTTTTTTCCGCGAGAACTTGACGCTCTCTCTCTCTCTCTCGTTCGGCCTTCGTACGTACACAGTCGGTGATTGGAGTTGTACGTTCATTACCAAAGTTAACCAGATTCTCCTGACCTATGAAGTAGCACAGGTCGTCCAGGCGCGAATCCATCGAGTATTAGTAATTGTACGACGATCGATCTTGATCGAGATGCTCATTTCCTGTTTGTCGATCGCGATATGAGGAGAGAAGAGCGAGAAAGGAAGAGAAAGACTATACATAGAGAAGCTGCGATGCAAATATGAAAGCGCCGGTTATATCACCGACACGTATAGGTACTGCAAGCGCATTTCTCTCGTCCCGCGTTATTCGTATTATGACGGCGCGGGGCGCGCACATGTTTGGCTATATAGACGCGGCGATTCTCGTGCGTATCTGTATATATATGTGTGTATGTATGTATGCGCGAGCAAGCGAGCGAGTGAACGAACAGAAACGGCCCCGACTGGCCGGCACATCATTAACGTGATTAATGTTGAAATAAATCAGGTGGTTCCAATCGCTAGTCGATAAATCCAATAATTGCGGGATAATCATAAGTAAATAGGCGGGATCGACGTCGATAACGGCGTTCTAACGATAGCGACGCGCCCCGTGCACACACACATACACATATACATATATATATATATATATATATACACACGCATGAGTATAACGATCCTAACGATTTGACATGTAGACTCCGAGGCTGAGCGGGCGATCGCAGATTAATGACGCTACGCGATTAAACTTCTGCCCCTACTGCTCGCGAATACACGTTCCCTTATTGCAATATACAAGCGCACGGAGGCGTGTCGTATTCTCGAGATTTCTTTGTACCTCTCTCTCTCTCTCTCTCTCTCTCTCTCTCTCTCTCTCGCGAATGAAAGAGCATTGGAAAGTTTCAATCGCGCAGGCGTTAATGCGTGCGTTGTAATTAAATGACTACTCGCGACCGCCGGAGGGAGAAAATGATGAAAATAATTCGTTCGATATGAATTATATACAGCCGCGCGTGAACTCGATTTCTAATCAATAAATTCAATTGCTTATCTGCGTATATATATCTTTAGTATAATAATTATATACATGTTCGTTTGTAATAACGCTGTTTCGCAACATACAACCGCAGTTCTCTTGTACCGCGCGGACATTTCATTTTTCAACTGAAATTAATGAGATTATAATTCGAAATCGCCGTTTCATCCTCCCTTCCATTCCTCACTTTTTTCTTCTTCTTCTTCATTCACTCAGCAACCACAAAATGAATTTTACGAGGACAAAAAATTGATATCCTCCAGTCCGCGCGTGCATAATGCCACTATATACGCCGACATCGTCGTATAAGCGTAGTCGTACCGCCGCCTCGTTACGGTTCCTCGCTCGAGCGCTCGGTAGATCCTTTTATTGAAATTTACGAATCGTATCCTGCGCGAAATTCCGTAGCAGCAGCAGCCGGTTGCTGTTGTGGCGGCGGCGACGTTTACAGCGTGGCCGATGCGCCGAAAGGGCCGAGACGAATTCGTCGTGCGTTTTGGCGCGCCTTTCATTATGTACGCCGAGGGACTGAGCATGCAACGGCGGCTGCTCCCTTCTCTCACTCTCTCTCTCTCTCTCTCTCGTATACGCCACACCGCAGGATCAAATTAATCGGCCTTGACGAGAGAGACTCGCGAGCGCAAGCAGCACTTGGAGAAGGACGATATGCTGGTACCTGCAGTGTACAGCAAGAGAAAGAGAGGAAGGGAGACAATAAAGTATATATATAGGTGTTCGGTCAAGGACTTTAATTCGCGCGAGCAGCGTGCGCGATAATTACATAGAGCTAGGCTAGCGTTAATTGATGAACGTTCCTCACGTTGCTTCCTCTTTCTTTTTTATTGTATTGTATTTCCGTTTTGGTTCGTTTTTTTTTTCTTTTGGCGAAGGCTCACGTAATTATCGAGATTAAGATATTATCGATCTCTCGCATGGTGGACCTATATCGATTTTATGATAATGATATTTAGACGCAGCGATGCTGAATTTTTTTTTATCCATATACATAATGTCGTTAATACAGTTTTTAATTAAAAATGAAATCGCTGACCGTGTGATGGGAACGTAAAAAGGCGGGCTTAGGAAATAATAATTACGTATTGTTAAAAAGAAAAAAAATTCGTTAGCGATGCACATTGTGTGTATATATATATATACAGTCGCTCGCGCACGCATGTGCGACCAGCGTGTAATAAATACAGCCTTTAAAAAAAATAAAATATAATTTTTTTCCATCAAAGTATCAAGCGAATTTAGTAAAAACTCGAATAAAAAGCTGTGATTCACCGCGTTCGCACACACATATACACGAACACATAACGATTTCATCGTTCCCTCGTGTTCTTTCCCCACCCTAGCGTTCCTACCTGTACAAATACACATACACATAGACATATGACGTTCTCGCGCACGTCATTATAAAAAAAAGCTCGCGCTCACACCTCGAATATCAATATTCGACTGAGCGATAACGAAGATAATGATTGTCAGACGCGCCCGGTAGCAGTAGTATAACGTATATATATATACACACACACTTACATATATATAACACCATCTCTCTCTCTCTCTCTCTAGAGCGACTCATGTGTGCGTAATTGCGGCGTGTCGCCGGGCGTGTATTATCCGACGAGTCTCGTGTACTCGTCAACAGGCACAATGGCAATGGAACTTAACACTGGCGCACGGCAACGGCGTTGGTGGCGAGGGTCAGCGAGTAACCGTGTCGCGCGTATAACACACGGCTTAAACAACAACCGGTCGAACAATCGCGCACGTTCGCTCGCTAGCTACGCGACGCCGGATACATAATAAGCCGGAGAGCAAGAGAGAGAGAGAGAGAGAGAGAGAGAGAGGAACGTTGTCTCTCTTGCGGTATATAAGGCCAAGAGCGAGCGAGTGAACGCTCTATAACGCACGTCGAGCTAATGAACCTTGCTGCTGGTTTATAGTGTGTGTATGTGTGTGACGTTAATTAAATGATATGATCATTAGTCATTATAGCGTCATTGTGTCGGAGGGAGACTAGACGACGGTGGCTGACTTGCGACGCGCGACGAGCTACTCCTCCTCCTCCTCCTCCTCTCGCTTTCCCTTCATCTCCAACGTGTGTATCGCGTTGTCGAAGATGTGTATTGAACGAGAGATGCTGCGGATTAGGAGGTACGCGTGGTTATGGCGCCTTTCACGCCCGCACTATGCGATACCATCGCTACGACGACGATGTGCCGTAGCGGCTCTGGTCTAATGTATGGTGTGTATATATATATGTATATATATATATATAGTGTAACGGTATGCGTAGATCGGCGGAGAGAGAAGTAAAAAAAGGCACGTGGAATGTTCGGATGTGTAACGAACGAGTTAATGGAAGCTAAACAAAAGAGCCATCAGTCGGTTTTGAATTGAACAATTGCAGAGATTGGATCTTGTAATTTGGCGGTTCACTGTTGGCAGCAGCAGAGAGTGGGTTTCAAAAACCTGGACAGGAGAAATTTTTTGTTGGTATAATTGTATGTATAAAGAATGGATTATTATTTACGAGTGTACTGCGGTATATAATATATTTATTATTAATTTTTCAAATAACTCTTTTTTATCAATCGTTATTATTTCCTGTTAGCGATAGATAATTTCTGTTTGAATACGCGGTAATCAGTCTGATGGATCAGTACTAACCTACTTGTTTTTCTTTTCATCATTATCGACGTCCTTTATATCTGATAGCGAAGCAAACCATCAAATTTATATATGAGTAGCATGCATTATAACAATGAGAATAGAATCTCGAAACAAGACACTGTCAAAAAATTATACGACAATCAGCTAATTTACCTTCATTATACACCCGTCAGATTCCAAGAAACTTCATAACAAACGAGTCAAACTAACTCACCCGAAATTCGAATCGTATACTCATAGAGCAATCGTTTCCGTATTTATAATTATCCACTCACACATATATACGCGTGCGTGCACAACCATACAGACTCTCAATTCGAATTCAAGTCGCTCGAGCGCACTAATCGTGCAGGCGCGTGCGCGCGAGAGACAACGATGCTTCAAATCGGCGACGCGCGCGAACCGCAGAAACGCGCGTGCTCTCGCATCATCCCTCTCTCTCTCTCTCTCTCTCGCTACGCTTGCGCTCGTGTCGGACGCGCTCATATATCGCGCGCTTTGCGTTAATGGCCACAATTAGGTGTTTTAATTAGTGCTCGCACGCGCTTGCAGTGTCAGCTGCTGCTGCTGCTGCCGCTGCTCCCAAATTAGGGCTCTACGAAACAATAACTGCCGATTGAAGAACCTAATTAGCGAGAGTGGCGCGCTCGCTTGTGCACATATATATACGCGCGTGGTAGCAGCAGCAGCAGTTCTCTCTTCTCTCTCTCTCTCTCTCTCTCTCTTGCTGCAAGCTGGGCGCGCGCGCGTAATCTGAAACTTGGCTCGGCCGCCGCGTTCGAACGTATAAACGTGCCGGAGACGAAGGCGACAAGAGAGAGAGAGGGAGAGAGCGCCTGGAAATAAATTAGTAATTGGCGACGATATCCTATCGGGAATACGAGATCTACGTTGAGGTATCTGCGCGTGCGCGTAGCCTGTGCCACGGGACGTTGATAATTATATAGGTTCGCCATAAACCAGAGCTGCCGAGCGGTTCGTGCCGTATAATATTGAAATAGAAATGAATCATATATACGCGGCAGTAAGGATTTGTGTGAGCAAATGTAAATGTGTATGTACGTGTATATGTATATACGAGCAAACCTATAGCGCCAGGGCTACATCGATGTGTTATTGTCGCATGTGCAGCACTCGCGCGAACATTAGTCTTAGATTCAGCGACGTGATTTCTCCTAGTCGGTGCTCTCTTTTTTTCTTTTTTTTTTTATAATGGGAGTAACAGCGCGTGCTGTTGTTGTAATGGACGAGATCGACGTTTCGCTGATGAATATTTTAATTGTGCCGTTATGTGTATGTGTGTGGGCCACGAGCGCCGGGGTCAGTTGTTACAGCGCGGGATTATAAAGTGCATTATTCGATAAACGTAAGATAAGAGTTGTTGTAGTTACGATGGCTACGAAGTAAAAGAAAGGGTAGAGAAAAGGAAAGAAAGAGTAATATGATTGTTATTAAATCTTGGGATAATAATTTTTTTAGTTTGATTGAAACACTCGATTATGTATTTTGAATTGATTTTGTTATAGGGGAAAAACATTTAATCTTGTTTTCTATAATTTTACAACTGGATAATTGGGTAATGATGAATATATACCTATATATTCTAGATTTGATTAACGATTCACCGTGGATGACTTCGTTACCGGATTGACCGTTTCCGTTTAATTTAATTAAACCGAATCTAGATTATAGTGGCTTCAGTAAATCTCCGATGTATAGCTAAACGACTTAATAATAAGATCTAAAAGAGCGAATATTGATAAAACGTCCTCTTGCTGCTGCTTTTCCCTCTATATACGTATATATATTCCATTCAATGTTAAAATTTCAGGTAGTTATAATTACGGTATCAGCAAGCCCCACATGAAAAAAACGAATTGCACATATATACACTCTTCGCGTAATCACGGATCTTTGATTACAACTGTACATCTATGGGGGGCAGGTACTTTCTCAGTAAGGCTCGCATATATATATAGAGAGAGGGAGGGGGGAAAGCTCGGCAAGGATAATCCTCTTCGGATAGGTACATTTCGTATAATGCTGTGCTCGCTATAGCAGTAGGCGCGCTTTGACCCTCCGCAACGCTTCTTCCACACGGCGGCGACGTTGGCTCCGACGCACCCGGGTAATTTAATACACGCACAAGGCGGAGGAGACCGAGTGAACGCTATATAGCAGTAACAGCAGCAGCAGCAGCCGTTGCCGCACGATGTGTGTACGTGTGTGTGTATATATAATGATTCGTAGGGTTTCGGGCTTAAAATTACGCGCGACTATCCGAGTTAGTAAAATTCCTAATTCGCCCCCAACGCCACCACCACCACCACCACCACCGTCGTCGTCGTCGTCGTCGTCGTAGTCGCACAATTTCGACGTAGTAGTATTGTACATATGTACAACATACGTATAGGTATACGTACATACGCGCGAGAGTAGCGCATTTTTCCTGTGATCTTCCGGGGCTTCCCCGTTTCCGTACCCTGCGCGTTATACGACGACGGCTAGGGGAAAGTCGCGCATGCTGTGCGACTGGACCCGTTCCAAATTAATTTTTGAAAAGACCCAAAGGATAACGCGCGCGTGCGCGTCTACCAGCCAACCAGCCCCTCATATTCTCTTTCGCTTTTAATTCGCTCCTCGCTCGTTCGCTCGCCTTTCTCGCGGAGAGAGAGAGAGAGAGAGAGAGAGAAGAGTTAAATGAAAGTTTTAAGCCCGCTAGCGGCTCTTTTTAATAAGACAGGCCCCAAAGTAAAGTAGAACAGTAAATTGTCCGGTTCAGGTCTGCTCCTTTTTTTTCTTCTTTTTTTTTTAACGGTCGGGGATGGCGCGCTGACAAAGCTCTGCCGACGCATGAAAAATTTTCGCGTTCTGATTAAATTTACATCTTGACCAGGGAATTTTCCCTGCTTCCACGTATACTATCTCGTTGTCTCTCTCTGTGTATATATGTTACCCGCGTATTGTCGGGTAATAATTAAATTCGCAAGCTAAAAAACACACGTTACGAGTATGTAACTTTTGTACAGTATGCCGGATATATATTAATTGGATCCATGTGGTATAATACGCGCGATTGTATCCTGGAACATTTTTAATGAATTTCGTCTACGGAAGTGGAAGAGAGTGGAGGGTCTTCACGTGCTATACGCCATGTAAGCTTATCTCTGCAGCACTACGTCGTGGGTAAGGAATATGAGACGAAACTGTCTCTGCTACTCTAAACGACGTACCTGAGCCCAGCATCAATGGATTACTCGAAAGCACGCGCGTGCACATAGCAAGCTCATCATCATGGCCCGCATATGATCGAGATTCTTCTTTCCGGTGGTAACCACCTAAGGACGCGTAGTAATCCGCATACGGGTGAAATCGACACGCTGACGTGTATAAGAGTGCAGGCTGTAAGTGGTATCTCTTTTGTTCCTCGGGATAATGAGACGTCAAACTCGATTGTTTTACAAAATTTATTTGATAATTTGTTAGCTGTAATTCTAAAGTTAATTATATAAATTTAATCATATAGCTACGAAACGTTATTAAAATTGAAATAGATAGAGAGAACATTGAATTAATGACAATTGCTGTTTGCGCTTTCTCTGCGAGTATAGTCGGCGGCAATTCTCTAAGCTTCTCTCAAGAGACGTATAGCAGCATCATGATACTATAAGGCAACGAGATACCGTCTTCACATAAACGCATACCATCGCGTCAATGAGACACATAATGCTCTCTCGATCGCAATACTCCCTATCTCGTTCGCTCCCCCGGTTCCTCTAAACATGATCTCTCAGCAAAATAATGAATTTGACATTTCACGATAAAATTTATAACTATAATTCCAAAAATAATCCTACATATTCCGAGATAAGATACATTCTGCACAAAAATTAATTATCCCAAATCTCTTTCCATATCTATCACACAATCATAGATAATAACAGTATAAAACTAACCTAGCCGCAAAAGAGACCCACGCATACTTTTGTTTTCTCTCAGCGCTTCCGCTATTTGCTCTCTACCTCGTTAAAGCATCGAGCGCCTCGTATCTCGGTGATACGACGAAACGTATATAAGCTCGCGTACGTACACGTATGTACGTATAATGTGCTCTCTCTCTTACTGCCGGTCACTCGTGTACTCGAAGCAGTGGGCATTACGAAGCCCCTGGAGCACACATATATATACGCTTATATATACGGGACGACGTCGGCGCGGGGGGTACACGCATGTGTATGTGTGTGTGTGTGCATGTGCGGCCCCACGGCGTCGGCAGTCGGCTAGTTTCATTGTCTAAGGTTTCAATAACCTAATGAACCCCAATGTGCACGGCGGACACCAAAGCGCCTGGCTACTGAGACATATCATGGCTCACTTGACTCGGCCGTTCTCTCTCTCTCTCTTCCTCCTCTATCGCTCATTCCTCTCTATCTCTCATCCCGCATCTCTGGCAGAGCTCGCCTTTATCCGGCAGTATAGGAGCAAGAATCGTCGTTACTATAGCTGGTAGTATTCGTAGGCGACGTCTTAACACTCGCGGGAGATGTTTTTTTTTTGGTTCGGGTAATTAGGATATTAAGCGCGCGGATGGTATCGATTGGCTTGTGGCGTGTGGGTATATATATATTATGTAAGCTTCAAAACCCTTTTCGCTTTTTCGGGTTGGTTCGTGATGTTGATGTATCGAATTAGAGGGGGAGAAAAGTTAATGAAGCGTATAGCGATGTGGTAGTGGTATTTCGATTCTCGCGGCGGATAATAATTTTTTCCTCTGTAATTAAACGTAAGTAAGCTTTCGTACCATGTACCGACTTTATATACGTATATTAACGCGCATTATTAATAAAAAATCTCGTTTTCGATGGCCTTTAAACAGCCATACCTTATTTCGAATGATAAATTCGTTCAATTTGCCACCAATCAGCATCGATTTCTCATTATAAATAAGCTAACAGCTGCCATAACTTACCGCAAATGTTTTCAATTAACGAAACCCCCCTCTAAAAAAAAAACAATTTTCATCAAGGCTTCTTTCAAAATACTCGTTTCGGTCCAGCACCCCTCGCGGTATACCTCAGTAAAACTATACATATATACTTGACTTGCTGCAGCGTGTTACGACGCATCTCTTCTCTCTTCCTCAGTACCATCAGCAACAGCAGTCCACTACGCGCTTGTCTCTCTATGGCTTGGCTCGGCGACGCTCGCTTAATTAAATACAAATTAGCTTCGCGCAAGCAGACAAAGGGTAGTAGTAGTAGTAATAGGTATATTGTACATGCTATACGGAAAGAAGACAGCGCCCAAGGCTGTCCATCGCACGGAGAGTCATTTCACTATACTATATACGACGCAGCTGCGTAATCATCTGCTGCGGCTTCCCCTCGCGGTTCTCTTGTATGTATAGCTCTCGCGATAAGTATTCCTCCCTGCGCGTCAAGGACAATATAAACCGTCGTGCACAAATCTAGGCGCTCGTGTGAGGGCATATGAGAGAGAGAGAGGCGCCTAGAATCAAGGATGAACTGAAGAAGATTAATGCGATTTATTTCCATCTAGTGTTATGTGCAGTACGCGTGCGATTTATATATGCGAGGCCGCTTGTTTACCACCAGCGTTCGCGATGAGCGTATGTATATATGTGTGTATGTTTTTTTTTCGTTATTCATTTCAGCTTTTGTTTGCCGGATATATTTTTTTTTTTTTATCACCCGCGCGAAATTGTGTCTGGATTCTTTTGGGCGTGCGGATGGTGGTGCTCAGCTCGTTGTGTATTGGATATATATATATATATATATCTATCTCGCGAATGTGAAAAATTGATTTAATACTTAATTAATTTGGAAAATTAATACTTTTTGCTTCTCGTTGTATACACGAATGCTGCTCTGCACTCGACGATACTGATTGAACTGGTACATGTGCGCGGACTAATACTCGGGAATTCAATAACATCGGGTTGGGAAAAAAAAGCTTTGCATTATATTTTCATTCATATAACAATGTTTTTTTTTATTATTGCCGAGGGCTTTTTTCTGCGATTTTGAAGAATCCACTCTTTCGTAATTATTATTTTTCATTTCGCCATATATATGTACGCACTCTTTTCTGTAAACAGAATTTTTAAAAATCCATTTTTTTTAATTAACGAAAGTAGTCGCACAGTGAATCGTTGAATGTCTTATCAATTGGTAAATAGAACCGATATGTTCCCTTGATATATACGCATTGACGTCAGTTAATTCAAAAAGCCAAGTCATTGTGTAGGAAATCCGTAAATGATTTCACCCGTGGGCGCAGCTGTCCCACTAAATACATATATATACATACATACATCACGAAAACGATACATTCATACAGCTGCGTTAAAATATAAACCGTATATACTTATAAAACGTAATAAAACTATATATTATAAGACTACACCTTATACTTAGTTGAGAATTGTAATTAAAGTTATAAGAATAAATAAAGCTAAATTATCTACTTATGATAAGTAACCCGTATAAAAAAGCTAATTAATTCAAAAGAAATAGAAGCGTCCAGAGGCGTTGCACAGACGGCAAACAAAAAGTATAATAAACTCTGCATTTCAAAGTAACGAAAGCTATATATACGCGTCCATGTCCGAGAGCAGAAGAGCAGCATTGGCTCCTCTGAATTTCATTTGACAATCAGTGCTGGTACACGGGTTTCGCGCTTAAAAGAGTGCCACGCAGACGCAGAGAAAGAGAATCTCCTCCCTCTCCGCGCACACTGTCGTGTCGCATAATACTCTACTTGCGGACTGCTGCTCGATCTGCATGCTTATCTCCTCGGAAATTCGCGTAATTAAACAGGCACTCCTCTCTCTCTCTCTCCCTCCCTTCTCTCTCTTCGCACCTGCGTATAAAACACATACACACACACAGAGGCACGAGAGAAATAAACGAAAGTGGCTCGTGCGCGAGAATGAATAAATACGCGCGAGAGAAGGAAAAAACCGCGAAGATTCCAGCGACCGAGAGAATTATGTATATATATGCTGCGTCGTCCCTTCAGTAGAGAGAGAGTGAGAAAGGGAAGGGGCAAGCAGTATACAATCAGAATAAGGGTAAAGCGAACGAAATGAAGTTGCCCGATAATCGTTCTCGTCCGTCTGCTCGATCGAATTAAGAGGTAGAGGCGCGCCGGCGACGTTGTCCCCAACGAGAGTGCAGGACAGACAGAAGGAGAAGGAGATGGGGGGGAAAGCTCTCACTCGTCCTTGTCGCGTATCCCTTCTCATTCCCTCTCTCTCTCTCTCTCTCTCTCTCTCTCTCTTTCACCCACGTGTATGTATTAGTGGCCGATGTAAGGCGCGTCATTAGCGGCTAGTGATTAAATTAAAATATTTGATTAGCGAACGCTGCTGCTGCTGCTGCTTCTCATTCTTTCTCTCCGGCGCGCGCGCGTCTCTCAAGAGCTCAAGTGCCCTTCTGCATCTCTTCCTTTCTCTCTCTCTCTCTCCCTACATATATATATATATATATATATATATGTATATGCGAACGCACAGAGTAGAGAGTGAGAGCGAGAGAAACGTCGCATCGTTCGCGCGCCCGAAATTTGAAATGCTAAACAGCAAATACGCCTAATGAACACGTATGCTCGCTCCGTGTCCGCAGGTATGTTTGTATCACACGCCGGCCGACATTACTGCGTCCCCGCGTATTTGCCGCGCGCGCGCGTGAACGTACCGTCCCTCTACTTCTCGCCTCTGCTATCTCTCTCTCTCTCTCTCACTCTCTCACTCTAGCTTGAACGCACTCTCAAGGACCTTCTGCGCCAGCACTTCCTGTCCCTCCTTCCCTTCGGGTTCACACCTTCTTTATCGCCTTATTCGAGCTCCTCCAACAGCTTGCTCCCTATCGATATTCACTCAGTCACTCTTATCGGCGTAATTTTTCTTGGCTCATTATTGGAGAACCGGCCACTTATACTGCGTTCGTGCGTGCGTCGAGCGGTTTGGTCAAGAGTGGAGTATGTGTAGTCGTTGGGTGTGAGTATATATATGCGAGAATGGAAATGAAAGCAGACGCTTTGATGAGGCTGAATTTAAGGAGCGTGAGGCTAATTGCTGTAGTGGAGATCTTCATTATCGGGCTGTAGTACTACGTGGCGTTAAAAACGTCACTGATTTTATTGATTTAATTGGGAAGGATTTTATTTCTGGGTGCGGTTGTCATTATAAATATATAGGTGTTTCCAGTTCTCGTACTTACGTTTGTTTTTTATCTTATATACTTTTTTTTTTTTAATTTAGAAGGTTTGATTGAAGTGTCTGCGTATATAAAAATGTTTTAGGTTTCGCACGAATCGCCTGATGTAAAAAAAAATGCTACTAGAAAAAAAATCTGATACACGAATCGTACTGTGTATAGATATTGTATATTTGCAATACTGTTATACTGTATTGCTGACCGAAATCTATGATCAAACAAAAAAAATTTTTTTTTTTCAAACTTTCGCATAGCACAAACGTACACAAAAATTCTATCATCTAATCTCAGCGAAAAAAATTTTTCAATCCCGGGATTTCCAATTCGAAAAATCAATTATAAAAAAAAAATTTCTTTCATTTATCTCTATTCTCCAACACACCATATATTATTTCCTCAGAGCATATTTAAAACAAAAAAAAAAAACACTTGTCCTATGGCAAATCATTAAACCACTACATTGTAAATTAGCTCTCAAACCCTTCGCACCACGTCGGTACTATTCCACCCGCAGGCAACTCTCGAAGCCGTCGTTTCTTTCTATTCATCTCTGCGTCTATTCCCGTCCTTCTGCGCTCGTCGCGTCGTCCCCTCCTCCTTCTCCTCCTCCACCTCCTACTCCTCTTCCATCGCCGCCAGTGACCCTCTCGCTCTCTCGCGGGATAATAGATTCATCCTTCACGCTTCTTAATTAGGAGTTAAGTTTTATTGGCCTTTAGCGCGTTCTCTCTCTCTTTCTCTCTCACTCTCATCTCTATCTCTCGCTTTGTTTCGCGTTCGCGCGTGCGAGAAGAGACTTTATGTAACTATAGACGACCGAGAGAGTCAATTCGAGGCGCGCGCGCAAGAGAGAGAGAGAGAACTTAGCTATCAGTGAAACGAGCCTTTAAGGAGCTTCTAAGGCTAATTCGGACGGGCGGGGGGAGGGGAAGAGGAGGACCCGAGAGTTTTTAACAGCTCTGCAAGGCTCGTATATGAGTGATAATTTTGAATTATTGCCGCGCTCAAAACAAACTGATTTGCGCGTCGCGCTGACGTACTTAGCACTGCTGCTGAGTTGCTTCGTCGATTAGTATTGAACAGCGATGAATTTATTTAAGGAAGTATTTTATTTCATCATTGCCTGTACATTATTAGTATTATTGGAATTTTTTAAATATTTCTAATGAAAAGTAACAGTTCATTAGTGAAATTTTTCGTTTAGAGTGACTGATTAGAAAATCGCTTAAGAAAAACGTGATAAAATTTCACATGCAGCGACCCGTGCAGCGTGTTCCGCATGAATAGTTTAACTTTGTCAATTATATCTGGATTTCGATATCTGTCGGCTCCTGCATTGTTATAATAGAATTACATAAACGCAGCTATAAGCGCTCGCAGAAAATGAAATCAATTCGTAAAACCTCAGTTTTTTGCAATTTAATTATTTGCATAACAAATATGGAAAATAAAAAAGGTTATATTACTTCTCATTACGCGATTATACGATAGTTCTTAGATAACGATTTTTCGTCATCAATGGATAATGATTTGCTCGCTATACCTTTAATAGTGAAATTTCACTTACATATGCATACGCACATTGTAAAATAGTAAAAAAAAAATCTGAGATATATACAAGTCATGAAGTAGTATCGTGGTAAGAGGCGATTTTTTCCTCGTCTCACTCTCTCGGGTTAAGAGAATCGATAACTGCGTAATAATAAAATTACAGAATACGCTGCGGTCGAGGCGCGATGTTAATACTTTGATACAAGTTGTAGTCTAACATTACGTAATAATATCGTGCGCGCGGAAACATCTATTGTAGATGATTGCATGTCACGTTGCAAGCGAGAACTATATAGCGCCTTTACGTACATATATGCATATATATACACGTGCCACGTTGGAAGAAAAAAAAAATCGATGCTTTGTGATTATTTTTCCCTTGAATCTACGATATTTTTTAAATAAATACACGTTCAGTTAGCATAGTTGTCGTACTTACAAGTGTATGTATATATATATATATATATATACATGCCTTTACACGGGTCTGCTAATACCGTGTATAATCAATTGAAGACCTTCAAGTACTGTTATAAAATCATTTAAAATACCCCGTGATTGCATAAACATTTTAAAAACAATTAAATAAAATTCATTTCCGTCTACCCTGATAACTCATATTTTCCGATATAAATCATAATATGAAGGAAAATTTTCATAAAAAATCAAGCGATCCAGCTGCAAAAAAACAGAACGAGCCATCATCAATTTTCGGCGGGTACACCACCAAATTTCCAATAAACAATATCCCGTTACGTTCGGTTATAGGAGAGATAACGGAGGGGCTGCACTGCTCCACCGACGTCGCCAACCGCTAAGCAAATAGACTGCGTGCACCACTACCGCCGCGACGTCGGAAAATTATCCCACGCGCTAAATTACCGGTTTCGCGTTACAAGAAACTTCGCGCTCGCAGGTTGTCGACTTGTCGTCGCTTCTTTTTGCGCACGGGTATGCCTTGCTTCCCCTTTCTCCGTCTCTCTCTCTCTCTCTCTCTCTCTTCCGCGAAAGTGGTGATTTACCTTCGCGCGATTAATTACGCGCGCTCGAGGGCTGAGTTATCACCAAGCTCGCGAGCTTGCTTCAGTAGCCTCCTGTGAAGTAGGAGCAACTAAACCACTATGCGCGACTCTACCGCCCTGGAATATTAAACGTCACTGTTTTCTCCTCTCTTCCTCTCTCTCTCTCTCTCTCTTTTACCCTGCTTCTTTATACTCTCTGTACAATTACTTTTCCGTTCAGGTTTCACTTACGCCGCGACGCCTGTGCACCCACCCGCTCACCCGCCACCACCGTCTACTTCGTCTTTAGAGCCGCGCGTGCTCTTTTTTGCAATTTTAATTAATTAATGAGTTGCGCACGCGCGCAAGTGAGAGAGGGAGAGAGCTCGGCCAGCGTTTTTTTTTTCCTCTCGCGCGCGGGTGCTTCTCAAAAGGCATGTAAGGTAATTAGGACAGAATGGCCAGTGTAATAAAAAAGTACTTTCTCCGCGTGCGCGCGGGTGCGCGGAGACTAGAGTTAATTAAATGCTGTATATCAACATTTAAAATGCATGTATTTTTGACGGCCGAGTGTATACGCGTTATACTACTGTGTGTGTGTGCTGCCACATACACGCATATATATACATACGAGTGAACGAGCGGCGAACAACGTCTGTCTTTCATTTTTAATTTATGAAGTTTTACTGAAGCGTGAAATTAGTGTATTTTACCCCTGCACGTCCCGAACTTTATCCTTCCGCGCGCGAAAATTTTCCCCCCTGCTCCCTCCAACCATTCGTATAATAATATTTTCTGATTACATAATGCTCTGCATTATCCTCTTGCGTGCATTACACTGTACTCGAAAATTGCAATTTTAAACGTCGGGGATATTTCGCGTATACATTTATAACCATTATTTATTCATTTCGAAGGATATGTATATAGGTATATATTATATCATACGACGAGAGCTATGCTGTCATCTTGCTGTATACCTACACTTCCGTATAGTTCGAGAGTAAATAAGACTGCGGTCACTGGTATGGTCTGGCGCGGTGATATATAAAAACGTAATCCGTCAGTGTCTTCGCATGCTGATTTTTCATGAGCTCTCCTGCTCCCTCTTGGCTCTCTTTCTCTCTCTCTCTCTCTTTCTACTCATCGCACGATGCTTTGCATTTCACCCTTCTCACTCACTCACTCACTCTCTCTCTCTCTCTTCGACCCCGGGTTTATTCGTTTTTGCAGGAAGCATCAATATTTATATTGCATAATGTATTCGTAATTGCCGCACGAGCGCGCGCGCGCGTGCACACTCTATTTGTTCCGATCTTGTAATGCCATGAAAATGTATGAAGCCATGGCTATTATTAGGAGCTAGATGCAAAGCCAAGGTGTAGGTATATATGTATATATGTGTGTGTAAGGTGTGCGCGTTCCACATAAATGCCGAGACGAAGGAGGCTATACAAGTACCCCCAAGTGAAATAGCCCAGCTTGATAATTTTCCCGAAATCGATGAAGAGGCGAGAGAGAATTTACAAAAAAAAAGCTAATGGTAGTGGTAGGGAGAGTAGGGAAGGATCTTGATAGCCTTTCTTGTGAAAGTGCGCGAACGGGGGTGCAGTACACCGGCTCATGCTATTGCATAATAACATAATTGCCGGAGAAAGTCAGGGGATGGCTTTTTAAGTCCTCGTAAAGATTTCGATCTTAATAATGATTTTATTCAATCGTTTTTTTTTTCGTTCTCGCGTGCTCTAATATTAGAAGAGAATGCGCGGCAATGGCGGGAGGTAATTTTTGTTTGCTTTCGAGGGAACGAAAATTCATGAGTGCACGGTCGTGTGAGCACACCATGGTAAATACGTATATAGTTGCAAGGGAGAGAAGATGATAAATTCTGCACTGAAAAATAATTTTAAAAAATATACACAACGGAAGCGATAAATTATGCTTAATTAAAAAACTTTTCAGCGATCGTTAGTCGCCAGAGAGTCGCTGATTTATTTTTCATTCTACGCATATTATATATATATATATATATATACGTACATTGCGATGCGCATAAATCTTCTAATATTTCTTGGTTATTGCAAGCATGTGGACCTCTCGTCAATGCTATAATCCCGTGGTATATATTGTATTTATTACCGGTATCAATCGAAGTAAATATAGATATTCATCAAATTGAGAAGAAAATGTCAACACACGCGTATACATTTTGACGCGAAAAAAATTCCTTACATAGGCAAACACTAAAAGCACTGGTCAGTTCTCCTCGAAAAATCTCTTTCCAATATAAAAAGGGGTGAAAGCTTTATTTACGCAGCAACGGACATTAAGCCTTTTCCACTGACCGACGTTTCCTTTCCAAGATGGTTATTCTATCGTCTATTCCTTCCGGCGTTCGTCCACTATACTATGCCAGGAAGAATGGATGCCAAAAAGCAAAGTCTATCCATCAGCGCGATCTCGCGCTTTGGCTAACGTGCTGACCACTTCGGCCTCCTCCCACTACTACACATAACCTCCCCCTCAAAGAAGACGAGGGGCCAAGCCAAAAAGCTATACTACTGTGTCCATCTTAGCTATGCGGCCATTGCCATACTCTTTTCCCTTTATCGACAACCTGTATACGCGTGATTTCTTCATGCAGATAGTGGTGAGAGCACTTCCGGCGATATGGCCATATTCGTTTTTGTCCGAGATGTCAGTATATATTTGCGTACATCACGTGCGCATGTGTATACATACGCGAAGACGGGCAGTTATAAAGGCGGCTGTAATGGATACAAAATACCTTTTTAATGAGCGTCATTAGAATTTATTGCTTTGGCACATTTTTCCCTCCCCACACGCGCGGTTCTACTCGCTCGTATATATATACGTAATATAGATATTCGAGTGTGAATTCCATTGGTGTGTATATATATATATATATATATATACACACATAAGTGCGTTCTCGTACGGTTTTAGAAATGAAAACAATTAGATTGATGCAATATCGCATTAAATCTTCATTCTGGCTCGCGATGCTTTTTGCGTACATGTGTGTTTGTGTGTATATAGATGCTAGCAGCAGCAGTAACAGCGAACTCGTGGCCGACGTAATTTCATAAATTACGAGGAAAGAATTCAGAACGCACGCGCACACGTCGGGCAAAAAAACACAGCACACTCGCTTAAACACTGGTGGTGCGTGCGTATTTTTTGCTCCTCGTTGTACCTCTTCTTCTTTTTTTTTCACGTCCGTTCGTTTAGCGGACAACTTTCATTAATAATATAACCTCGCACGCGCGTTATCTGCTTATGAAAATATTTTCGTGAATAATTAAATGCATTAAGCATTCGAAATAAAGCGAATTCACAGCCACTTGTTGTATATATACAATACTATTGCGTGATGGTCAACCAGAAACAGCCACAAAACCATACATTATATGGAATTTTGAAATCAGACTCCCGATATACACGTGTACTCGTTCAAAAGCCATAGCTCATCCGAATAGCGAGAATAAATCTCGGCATCTGCATGCGAAATCACAGTGTCGTTGTCGTCTACTACCACCCTGAGGTCTGACATCGATAAAAGTGTACGCCTTCTCTCCCTATTGCCACACACTAGCATACCAGACGACGGCCGTCGCCCCCTGTCTAGCCAAAGTGAGCGAGAGCGAATAAGGAGTAATGGGCCGCGCGTCGTTCATTTCGAGGGACCCGCCACCACTACTACTACTACTACTACTACTACTACTTCTATACCAACGCTATACGACGGTCAAGACGAAGGAGGAGTAGGGTAAACGCTTCGGGTACGAGGAGAGAAAGAGAGAGAGAGAAGGAGTAAGATGACCGCTTGCCACCGCGCTTGCGTTTCTCTCTCTCTCGCTCTCTCCTGGGCTAATATGAGCGTCCGAGGGGCCCTGGAATAAGTTATCTGCAACTAGCAACCCTTTGCTAAGTGGACGCTTCTCAATTTCAAGTGAATCGCGCCGTCCCGTTCTCCCGACCGTAATAAATCGCGCAAGAGAGAGAGAGAGAGAGAGAGAGAGAGAGAGAGAGAGAGAGAAAGGATATAAGCGCGAGGCCGAATGGAAAATCACTTTGCTCGGCAATTATTATCAACTTCCTGGCCCTTTGTACTGTGTACTATATGTAGTACGTGTAGTACAAGAAAAAACAAGTTATTTGGACAATGTGTGGAGACGTCTAGTCGCCCTTCTATCGAGTTTTGTTTTTCTTGGAGCGCTTGATTACGGGGTGTACGAGTTTTAACAAAGTTGGCGCGACTAGTATGACGCGTACGAATATTAGAATTAATAATTCAGCCAGTTTTTTGTATGGTATATATAAATAAATTCAAAAAACCCGCGAAATGTTTGTTTCTGTCGTGTGTATATTTTGAAAGAACGACGAATTGATTCCAAGAAATAGTGTTGTATTTTTCGAAGTTTTTTTCTTTTTTGGAATATGATCGCTTTTCTGACACATAATGATTTTGTAAACATTCATAGGAAACAATTAAACTTATGAACTGTAATTACAAATACACATTTTTAATTGAGTCGAGTTAATATTTAATTAGTGGATGTCTGTTATCTTAAGCTATGGCTGCCTTTCCCTTCGTCGCAACTATACTTTTATACAGAAAAGTTTAAATATTGCTGCTGCACGACTTCTCCAAGTACAATTTAATTTTCTGGTAAGGTAAACATGTAATTTCGTTAAAGAAACTTCTCATCACACAAAACTGAATATCCATCGATCAGCCCGAAGACGTGTATTTCCATTAATTAAGACAACTTCTTATTTAATATTAAAACTTTATTGACGGGAATGAGAATTTGTTTCTTGATAAATGTCAAAGTTAACGCAATTATTTGAAGAAAGGATACGATAATTAACATTTAATCGATAAATTATCAGTATTTCGAAACAAAACCAATGCTATATCGGCAAACTCATTAGAAATTTACAATTTCCCTTCCATTAAGCAAACTACCTCGTTATTCTACTTAATCAACTTGCTTTTCGTCGTAACAATTCCTTTACGAACAGACAACTGCGACTCATATAATACACAGCAGACAAACTTTTTTTTTTTTTTTAAAAACGAGCTCTAATTAATTAGCACCCTACCATTGCGCATCTATAAAAACACACAGCCATTACAACACTCGTCACGTAGTGTCTGACCATTCGCTCCTTATCTACTTAACCCACCATTGCCACATCCAATTCAGCAACAACTAATTCTCTCCATCTATATCAATCTCTTAACCCTTCGGGTCTCCACTTCATCCTCGATTCAGCATCTTCTCTATATATACGCGCGCAACCATCCATCCATCCAACCATTCAAAAACTCGAGAAGGCGAATGGATGAAGCGGGCACTTTCTCGAGTCGGCCGCTTGTAATCATAATGGCAAAGTCCTCTCGACACTTTAATCGCACGGAAGGAGCGTTCCTGGAAGGCATCCGCTGAGGAGAGAACCCGAGAGTCTACCCCTAGCCCCGGGAGACCACTCGCCCTCTTCTCTCTCCCTCCCTCCCTTCTTCCCTCCTTGGCGCCGCGCGCAAGTGGAATAAGGAGGAGGACTGCGACCTTACACACAGTCGCACCTAGTAGTAGTAGTAGTAGTAGTAGTGGTGGTGGTGGCAAAGTAACCCTTGTGTCCAGTGCGGGGGTGGCCAGTCGGTTCGGGTGACGTAGTCGCGGAGGAGCGAGAAGGAAGGAAGGAAGGGGAGGGAGACTAGCGGCGCTGCTTTAGGTCCTGTCTACGCGCGCCTCTCTCTCTCTCTCTCTCTCTCTTGGACTTGAGAGATCAATAAACGACCCTCCGCAACCTGGACACTCACTACTCTCGCGGAGGGAGGCTAGCGCTCATCCCACGCAGCGTGAGGCCGCCGCCACCGTTGCCGCCGTCGCCGCTCTGGACGGACGAATCACCTTCGTTATACCGCCGCCGCTGGCCTGCGTGCATAAGCACATCGTCTGCGTTTGTCAGCTTTGTCTTCTCCCTATATATACATATATAGATATATACACGTGTAGTATATACGTATATATATATATACACTCGCTCCATCTTCGTCCAAGCGACGCGCACGAACCTTGTTTAACCCCTCTTTGTCTCTGTCTCTCTCTCTCTCTCTCTCTCTCTCTCTCTCTCGTTCACAGGGAAGCTCATTACGTCGATATGTTTCTGCATTGCTTTTGCGCGCAGTAGCGCGGTATTTTTTTGTCGGTGAAGGGGAGGAGGAGGAGGAGGAGGAAGAGAGAGGGGTCCGAATTAGTCATGCGTGTAATTGTTTGCGCGTGGGCACAGCACTGATGAAAAATTTTTCGGTTTGGATAAACTTCGATTTTTTTTTCATACCAGCCGCTCGCTCGTTCGTTCGCTCGCTCGCCCGAGAGTTTTTGTCTTTTGACAAAGTCCGCGTGCAGCGCCAGAGTGTCAAAACGCAAGCGCGTGTTATATATATATATATATATATATATATATATACACACACACACACACACACACACACACACACACCCATATG